>JAQGCL010000139.1:0-21829 GCA_034699605.1 Isotomiella paraminor | reverse complement strand
CGTTTCTTACTTTTTCCCATAAGGCAATGTTATAAACTTAGAAGAATTTTCATTGCCCCAGACTTGACAATGTAACCCATCAAAAAACATCCAATTAATTAGTCATAATTCTACCTGAGGTCAACCATGGATAGATATCCTCCTGTGGTGTCAACAACAGGAATTCGTTGGTTCGTGAGTCAGTCAGACCAAAAGCACAGAAATTAATTAAACTTTGTTAGGTTTGCTTATTGCTGTTTTTAGAAATCCTTTAAGACCACTTAAAAACAAAAACCGACGTTACTTTCAGTATTTTCTTTGCTACGTTGAATTAGTGCAAAATGAATCTCACCTCAGACTCTGTCCTAAATACAACTTTTTGATGGTTTTGCCGTGAGAACAAAGAGAAAGAGTTTCATAATGATGAGTGGTGTGAGGAGAGTAATGAAGAGTAAATGCAAAAGTATGACGAAAGGCTTCGACGTCGGTATACTTTTTCTGCAACTTCCTTACCAACTCTCCCATCAGTTCAAACAATTATCCATGATGACGAAACTGACTTTAAATTGTTATAAGAAATGGATATTTGTTATAACGACGTTGAAGCTATACTCAAATATAGAACAATGACAAGCTTAGAAGTATCTCACCTCTGATTTTATGCGATGTTTTTTCCGTACTTCTGCTTTTTTATGCGCCATCTAAGAATTGTTGGTTCAACCGAGTACACATTAAGCATCCTGAATTCTAGATTGTTTTTTTTTGAAAATGCAGTAAGCTTGCTGCTGGATGTGCTTTATAGTATACGCTATATTTTCCTGTTTGCAGGATCAAATCAAGCTTTACAAGCGTCTTTACAACGCCTTCAACTTTTCTCCCATCTGCTGTAAATAAGATACTTTGGAACCTTCCACCGGCGTTGAAGTCATAAGGCACAATACTATTGTCTTTCTTGAAGAAGTTAACTTTGGAGTCTTTGAACCATATAAAACGTTGATATGTCCCGTGATCGAATACAGCAAAAAAGCATGGTGTAAAGTCATATCCAGCAAGAAACTCCAAGCCTGCTTTGAATGTTTTTTCCTTAGGGGAGAAATTGCGGGTTTCATTGTAAAAATGACCTATTCTGGTGCAGAGTGTGGAAAGAAAGATGGTAAGTTTCTGTGCAGAGGGCAACCTATGGAGTCAAGCCAACAATGGAAAGAACGATGGGCTTTCTTTATGGCTTTTGAGGCGAAGTTTTATTTTTTATTGATAAACAATAGAATAGAGACTCATGCTATCACGGAAGACAATAACACTAGAAAATCATGGGTAATTGCAAATCCAGTGCCGCTGGCTGTGCTGCCTCATGGAACTTACTGCTAACCCTCCAGCTGACCTAAATGTTTAAACAAATAAAATAGTTGAAAATTTATCGGCTTCGAAGATCTTCAAAACTTTAGATTTTTGTGAAATTCATTCCATATGCACTCACGCCACCAAACAAAACCAGCAAAAATGACAAAAGTTTGATCCTTGATTGCTTTTTTATGTCGTATATCTGAGCATTTTTGGTTCAACCAAGAACAAATTAAGCGCCCTGAATCCTGGATTTTTTTATTTGTTTTTTAATGGATTGAGGAATCAAGCAACCCAGTACCCAGTGTTTTTTGCAAATACATTAGCTTGCTTTTTTCACCTGTTGCATGTTTGTATTCAAATCCAAACCAAATCTATCCACTTTAACAAAAAATCTATGAATGAATGTAGGACATTAAATCTATAAAGATGTCTATAGGCTATCCCAGCACGGCAGCATTAAGTGAAAATTTGCCTTGACTTAAACTTGCGCCGAGGTCACACGTTCCTTTCAGCTTTCACGCGACAGCCTTATCCATATGCATCACAAACATAAATGGTCTGACAATGAAGAACCGTAACGCCAATAAATGTAGGTTCCAAAGTATTTTATTTACAACAAATTAACAGCATTGAACTGATTAAAAATAATGTGGATTGCAGAAAGGATTTACCGACGTCGAAGCCTTTCCAAATTGAAACCCGCATTAAATATAAATAATCTAAAGTCAGATGAAGTCAGCAACTCTTGGTGCAAAAAGAGTCAGTGTTTGGGAATGAGAATGCATGACGCGTAAGACAAGGGACACACATACAATCAATTCCATGACCAAAGGCAAATTAGGAAAGAATATGACGAGGGCGAGTGAGTGAATTAGAAATCTGTTTCCCAGTTTCACTCGCCGTCCAGTTTTACGACTTTTTTTTTTTTATCGCTGTTTTATGTTTGCTGCTTGTGAGCTTGTAATTCAACCTCGTTGCTTCTCCATCCTCCTACCACTTCATGACTCACCCATTTACAAAATCTTTTCTCAAATTGTGTGCCTTTTTGTTATGGCAAAAACGTCATTTCATTTGTTGTAGGCCAAGGGCTTGTCCAAGGGACAAATCCAATTGTCTAATTCCTACTTAGGCTGTTTCCTGGCCCTGTGGTATGAAAAAAGCCACTTTAGGGGTCAAGGAGGAGCGGAAACGAGGTGAAGGTCGGACAAATGGAGATGTGGAGGAGAAATTGAAGAAGCAAAGAGTTGCTTAATACGAAATGGAAATACAAATTCCCATGGGTATGCGGATGACGTGGTTGGAACGGCTATGTTTCGGACGTCGACTGACAGAGATTTTGAATAGTCTCGGAACCTAAAACATTTTTATCTCCTTTATTTATTTAAACATTCAGATTTGAAAGCACTTGATTTGTAATTTGACTAAACTTTACACTCAAAAGTTGACTTTTTTGACAGTTCAAAATGCCTCTTTGACCGCCTCTTAATTAATGATGGCTCACTATTTAAATTTACTCATGATGACTGTATGAATGTCTTTATAGTCCAAGGTTTAAATAAGTTGGTTAGCATTTACGAGTATATTTATTAGGATTGTATTGGCAGTAACACCCTTCAATTTCATCAATATTGCTCAAACTAATTAATTAATTAAATGCATTAATTATTGTACCCATCATGTCTTTATTCTATACTCTCTCTGAGGCTGAGGAGGTTGCCTATAAAAGTATAACTATACAACTGATTGCAATGAACGGGACAGACTAAATGAGTATAGGTAAGTTTTAATCATTAATTCATAATTTTAACAGATTAAATAATAATACCAATACAAATTAGCTGAGTTGATAATATTCTGGAGCGTAGGTTTCTGCAGAAATGGAAGATCACTCCAATTCAGGTCACTCCCAGTAGTCCCACCCTCCCCATTGCCGGAAGCACCTTCACCATGAATGAGGATGATGGTGCTGGTTTTCTGTCGAAGAGGAAGAAGAATGGTGGTTAGTACTGTTGATGAGGGGGATGGTGGGAGGAGGAGGAAGAGTGGTGATAAGCGTAGTCGGTAGAAGTGGGGGGAGGGGTGGTTATGAGGAGAAAGATGTGGAATTGGCGGGATTGGGAGATCCGATATGCCTCCTCATCGTAGTACTGTTCTCCAAGGGTCCAAGCATACTATTATCGGCCTATGGAAAGAAAAATGTTTTTGAACTCATTGCTGCTGGATTGACCTGCATTATAGAAAAAAATTATGTGCAGTCACAATCCGGCTAGCAACAATCTCATGATGCTTTCTCCGCAATTTGTGCTATTCCGCAGCTTTACATGCATGCATTTGATTTCTTGGCGTTAGGGTTCCTCATTGTCAGAGTGGAAGGAATCAGTGGTCTGAGAAACAGCAAAAAGCGAATTATGCAAAAGAACTTACTTTTTTAGGCTTTTACTTGACTCTGTCAACAAAGAGAACGAGTCTCCTGAGACCTTTTCTGGTGCAGAGAAGAGTGAAGGGAAAGAAAGGTGGTTCCGTTTCTGTGCAGAGGGCAACCTATGGAGCCAAGTCAACAATGGAAAGTACGATTAACGATGGGCTTATTTCTATCATAGGCGTCCCGGCACGGCAGCATAACCGTGGTAATTCCTATTTCCATTTCGTGGTGGTGGGGTTCCCTGTCTTCCATTATAGTTGTTGACCTTAGGATGTGGGTGTGGTCTTGGACGGTTGTTGTAGTGACGATGATAAGCCCTCGTTCTTATTCCACTTGACCTTTCGACCCTTCGAACATTTCCCTCATCGACTTCCTCTTCTGAGGAGGAGGAGGAGGGTGTGGCAGGGGTGAAGAAAGTTGAGATGATGAAAATAATAATGGCAAGAAGGATGAATGATCTCATTTTCCCAGAGAGACTGTTGCAACAGTCTCTCTGGGAAAATTTGAAGAATTTGAAGAATTTGAAGAAGAAGTCTCATCATCATGATGATGAGACTTCTTCTGATATAAAAAAGAAGTATGGTTTTGAAGGAGGGTGGGTATAGTTTCAAGCACGTGTGGTGGATGAGGGCCAAGAAAACAATGGACCGGACTCGCTTTATGGGTTTCAAGTTCGATAGCTTTCGACGTCGGTAAATCTTTTCTTCAGTTTGTTTTAATTTTTAGTTGATCAGTTGACAAGACAAATTCGAGGCTTTTAGATGTACAACTTGTGATTTGTAGTGCCATTCATTTTGTGTCGTACATAGCATTTTATAAAGCTTAAATTTATAATAAATGTTATATTCCCTAATCTCCGAAGCTTTACATTTACAATTAGTGCATCCATGATTTCCTAAAAAGTACAGATCAAATGAATAAGAGAACAGAAAAATCTTGTGTACAATCGTACAATATAACAACGAAACGTGTACATCCTACCAATCCGATCAACCAATCTGAATGTTTAAATAAATAAAAGAGGTCAAAAGTATTTCGGCTTCGAGGATCTTCAAAACTTTGTTTTTTAAGAAACACAGAAACATCCTAAATTCCGTTTTTTTTACTTGATTTGAAAACCTGGATTTAATTTTTACGATGGCGAAGCTAAGCTGACTTTTTTGGCAATTCGTAATACTTGTCTGCATTATTCGTTTCCAAAACTTAACGTGTAAAATGAAATTATAAAAATTCTCCCAATTAGCTTTAATTGTAAGGCTACCAGGGAAGAGAGAATTATCATCAATGGACCGAATGGAGAACTTTGATTTAAATAAATCCCAAGAAAATATAATTTGACGCTGAAATATGTCAGTGGAAAAATTGGAAATTATGACCGATTCACGACATCCAGTGGACACCCTGAATCTAGGTATATTAATAAATTGAAAATGCGGTTTTATACTTTTCGTCGGCAGAGTAATACTACTTTGAGGAGGAGAAACAGAAAGTTGAGATCAAAATAATGGCAAAGAGAGTTCTCATTTTTCCGTCTAACCTACGCGGACGTTACGTTTCTGTACAGAGGGCAACCATAGGAGCACAGCCAACAATGGAAGGAACGAGAATGGTTTTTTTGCCTTTCCTCGTGAAGCTCCTTAAAAGAAACAACAAAAATGAGAAACATTTGATGTTTGATTTCTATACTGCTTTCTTTATGTGTATCGGAGCATTTTTGTTTCAACCGAGGACAAAAAGGCATCCACAATGCTGTTGGGTTTTTTATTTTCTAGTTTGAGGATTCAGCAACCAAGCAAGCCAGTGTTTTTTTGCAAATACAGTACTTTTGCTGGATGTGCCATAAAGCATAAGACATATCTCTGAATCATAAAATATTGTTATATAAAAATCATATCCAGCAAGCAACTCACAGTGATTACGAATAAAATGGGCTTTTTTGGTCAATCCAATGAGTCGATTGGATCAAGCCAGGAAAAAAGCAACTAACATTCATCCCTTCTTTTCTTTTTATCCTGAAAAAAAGCGAACCAAACCAGTCTCATCTTACCCCCAAAAAGATTGGAGAGAGCACTGTCCAATCCGAAGTAGAGGAACTTGTTTTTTCTCTTGTCCGACAAATTTGTTACCGTCAAATTGAATTATGGGGTAAATTGAAGTTTGCCTAGTCAATCTGCAGGTTGTCACCTAACAATTTCAAAAATTGGTGGGGCAGAGTGATAGTTCCCGCCAATTTTCAAGATTTGTAGGTAACTGAGATTGACCACAATTTGCCTATAGGACAATTCAATTTGACGGTAACAACAATAAACATTGGTCAGTTAAAAAATACAGAGTGGAGAAAGTAGGGAGTCTCATCGTAACCCAAAAAAGACTAGACAGAGAGCACCGTCCAGGGTACATTGAAGATGGATTATGCACACATCTGCATGTGCAACTGCAAGGAATGTGATTCATCGTCTCTTCCTCTCATCTCATAAATATGTAATTTGAAAAAAATAATTTGACGCGAAAATATGTCAGTGGAAAAGTTTCCATTTTACAAGAAATCTGAAACCATTTCTTCACCTGGTCTCAAATTACAGTAATGCATCAGATCGATGGTAGTCTCAAATTATGTAAAAGACAATTATGTCCGATTGATTATTATTACGAGTATAATTTCTCCGAATCTTAGTACAGTTACTCTACAAGTCACTTATCTACGTATCTTAATAAATAGAGAATGGTTTTATATTTTTCGTCGGCGAAGCTCATCAAAAGCCTCGGATTTCTGTGTAAAATGTTTAGTTCTAAAGTATGCTTTTTTGGCGATATTGAAAGCAAAAGACGAGACATGACCCGTTGAAAATGAAAAATACTCCTGGATTTCGTCAAATCTTTTGCCCCATGCTATCTCACGCAATGTTCATTTGAAGGAGAAAAGTTCACATTTTTTGATTTTCCTAAGGCGACCATTTTTTTCAGAATGACCATCGCCAAAAACGCCTCCACACACCTTTTGTCACTAAAATTAATTTGTCACGTAAAAAGGTTCCGTTTTGGCGCTTCAACTGTCATTAGCTTTGAAATTGATGTAAAGAAGACGATGAAGTTCTCTTGGTCTATGGAAAAGGAAAATTCATCAATCCGACTTTTTTTGTACTTCATTCTCCGTGAATAAAGGGAACGGGTTTCATGAGACCTCTTCTGGTGTAGAGGGAAGAAGCTTTCCAAAGTAAAAATGAAAGCTTTTAAGTGGGTACAGGAACAACTTCAGGCCAAAATCTTGTTTAGAATCGTACAACATAAAACAAAAATGCAGTATGACATGTGTGCATTCCAATCTAAACGTCTTAATAAATAAATGAGGTCAAAAGTTTTTTGGCTTCGAGCATCTTCAAAACTTTGTTTTTAAAAAACACTTAAAAAGTTACCAAATTTTGAGGTTTGATTACTTTTTTATGCAAAACTGCTTCAACCAAGCACAAAGAACATCCTAAATTCTGATCCTTAAAATCCTTATTGACGTTAAGGTTCTTCATTGTCGGACCAGTGTTTTGAAACATAGCACCAAGAGATCAATGCAAAATAGCGAGTTTTGAAACGGATCTAGCACGTAACTGTTAAGAGATCTTAACGAACTTCTCTTATAAAGCTCCATGATTCATACGTTAGATGATGGATTAATGCACGCATCTGCATTTTGCAACTGCAAGAGGGAATGTGATTCATCATCTCTCATCTCATCTCATAAACATGCAATTGTTGCAATCATTGTTGTAGGGTTTTGCTTTATCTTTTTGTCCATGGTCAGGAGGACCATGCGAAATAACGATTACACATTATTGTCTGGAGGGATGGATGCAGAGAAGAGAGTCAGTCGGTGGTTTCGACTTTCTACTTTTATTCTTACCATTGGAATTACACATTGCTTATTACCGTTATTTGTTATGGGGACCAGAGAGTGTTGTCAACGGGGTTTGATTGATCGGGTTAGCCTAAAACGTCTGGTCTTCTTTTATACTCTTACTTTTTTGTTTTCTTTTTCATTTTTCGACTCTCTTCTCTCTTTTTTTCACCCTCACACTTTTCACTTTTCCATCCATTTCATCATTTAACACATAAAATAAAAAATTATACCAATTACTTTAAAATCATTTATAGGCTATCAGGGAGAATTATCATCGATGGACAAGACGACCTGCGAATTTAAGCAATTTAATAATTTGACGCGGAAATACAGTTTCCATTAAAATGAAAGTCGAGACATGACCCGTTGAAACTTAAACAAAATGCTCCTGGATTTTGTCACATCTTTTGCCCCATGCGATCTCACGCAATGTTCATTTGAAATCCAAAATTCGACATTTTCCACTTTCCTCTGGCGATCCTTCGCCTCAGAATATGACCATCGCCACAAATACCACCGCCCCTTTGTCACTAAAATAATCAGGGTGGGACGGATGACTTTTGGTTTCAAACATTTCGGATGAACCGTTAATAATTCTAAGGTTTATAGTTCGAAGAAAAGGAAATGTCAATTCATTTATGACATTAAAGTTTAAGCATAATTGGAGTAATTAAGAAATGGCGAGAGAAGGTGAGGATTTATGATGATGAATTCGACTCAAGGATTTTGGATTCCTTTATTTTTGCCTCATCTCCGCAACTTTACATGCAAGCTTCTACAACCTTATAGCATCTGCTACGAATTAAATACTTTGGCACCTGCAGTTATTGGTGTCACGGTTCCTCATTGTCAAACCAAAAGACAAATTACTTTTGTGAGAAACAGCAAAAAGCGAACAATGCAAAACAACTTTCTTTTACGCTTTTGCTTGACTCCGTGAACAAAGTGAAGGAGTCTCCTGAGACCTCTTCTGGAAAGAAGAGGGAAAGAGTGTTTAGGGAAAGTAAGGTGGTACGTTTTACTGTGCAGAGGGCAGCCTACGGAGCCAAGTCAACAATGGAAAAAACGATTCATTGGCTTTCTTTTTGGTTTTCGAGATGAAGCGTCATTTTTTCTTTGTAAATAAGAGACCGTAAGACACCTAAACATCTAAATATTTCAATAAATGAAGGACGTTAAAACAGTTACCCATTTCAAAAGCATGATGATTATTTTAATTTACTCTTCACTGTGTATGCAATTGATTGTTTTAAGGTTTGAAAAATTGCCTATCCAAAGTCCAAACCAAATCTATGAATGAATGAATGTAGGACAAATCTAGAAATGTCTATCGGCGTCCCAGCACAGCATCATAGCCGTTCAAATCCACGTCATCCGCATAACCGTTGTAATTCGTATTTCCATTTCGTGGTGGGGTTGCCTGTCTTCCATAGTTGTTGTTAGCTTTAGGTGGTGGGTGTGGTCTTGGGCGGTTGTTGTAGTGCCGATGATAAGCTCTCGTTCTTCCTTTATGCATAGTGAAATCTTGACCTTCCAACTCTTCATTCGTAGGGAAAATCTTTCTCAACGACTTCCCCTGAGGAGGAGAAAGTTGAGATGAAAATAATGAAGAAGAGAGTGAATGGTCTCATTTCCCCCATCGTTCGTTCTTGAGAGGATGTTGTAATGTGAAAGTCCTTTTTCTTCGGGTGTGGTTTCTTCGAGTGTTGTAACGAAACTGACGTAATTGACATATTTTCGGCATTTTTCTTATTTACTGTAAACGAAACTTCTGCTACTGACTTGAATCTGCTGTAAATAAAATACTTTTGAACCTATATTTATTGGCGTTGCGGTTCTTCATTGTCAGACCGTTCAAGTTTCCACTTCAGGCTCAAAAAAAGACGAGTATTAGGCTTCGACGTCGGTAAAGTTTTTATGCCCCGCCTTAAGTGTTTTAATAAGTTGGAAATGTGAGACAAAACTTCATTCCTTCCACATGGCGAAAGCCAACTTTCACTTTTTGGTACCTTCTCTCGATGTTTGACAAAACCTGATAGTTGTTTTCACTTGCCATTCATTTGGATTTTTATATTTTTAGCTGTTCTGAAACAAGTTGGACTTTAATAAGTTACAATGTTTGAATATATGTTTTACGACGATCAAGCCACACTCAAATAATGACTTTTTTGACAATTCGAAATACTTATTTTTGCCATATTGAATGATCCGAAAAAGCACAGAAATTAAGCATCTCCTCAATCTTTGTTGCTTATTCCTGTTCTTTTTGAAACACGTAAAGATCTTCAACGAAACTGCCGTAACTTAGAAACTTTTGACTTTTTTCTTTTCTACGTTGCAGTGATGCAAAAACTATGATTCCAAATAACTTGATGCATTATCCGCAAGAACAAAAGGAAGGAGTTTTCTCATGAAGATGCTCCTTTCTGTTGTAGAAAGATAAAGAGGAGGGTTGGTAGTTTCAGGCACGTGTAGTAGAGGGCGAAGAAAACAATGGGCGGGTGACGCCTTATTGGTTTCAAGTTCGAAAGCCTTCGACGTCGGTAATTTGTTTTCTGCAACCTTTGTATCTTTTAATCAGATATAAAAAACAAATGTACAACTCGTGATTTGTATTGCCATTTATTTGCATAATTTTTGGTGTATTTTTAGCATTTTGTAAGCTTTATTTGACGCATTCTTGCATTCTTCCCTTCCCCAATGCCGGAAGCACTGTCACCATGAGTATGAGGATGATGGTGCTGGTTTTTTGTCGAAGAGGAAGAATAGAATGGTAGTACTGATAATGAGGGGGACGCTGCTGTTCGTGGTGGGAGGAGGAGAAGGAAGAGGAGTGGTGATAAGCTGGTCGGCAGAAGTTTAGGGTGGGTATGAGGAGGAAGATGTGGAATTTGCGGTATTGTGAGATTGGGATGTCTGATGATATGCTTCCTCATCGTAGTACTGTTCTCCAAGGGTCCCTTCGTAGAACCCATCTGGTCCTGAGGTGTCAAAGACGTAGGAAGAGGAGGAAGACTGATGACTGGAGGAGGAGTAGTGACCTTGGTGATAACTTGGATGGGACTGAGACACTGATTGATGGTATGGCGAAAGATTTCGACGTCGATAATTTTTTTCTGCAACCTTTACACTTTTTAGTTAGTTCGACTTCAGGTTAGTTCGACTTATTGTTAGTTCAGGAAATTTACTTGTAATTTTTATTGCCATTCATGATTTGTGTCGTATAGCATTCTTTTAAAGCTGTATTTGACCTGTGCATTCTTGATTGTGGATTTTTCTGTTTGCTAGGTGCTATCCTATCCAACAAGCAGCTATACAAAAGGGGGATTTGCTGAATTGTTCAATGCATCAAAAAAGCATAGTCCTTACTGATAATAATAGAAAGCCTTGTCTAGAATCGTACATTACAAATGAAAAGCTGTGGCCCACCTAAATGGGATAAAAAACTTTCGGCCCCGATAATCTTCAAAACTTTACAGTTTTGTGAAAATCATTTCTCATACACTGACGACAGACGCTTTCAACATAAAAAAAGCAGTACCGCAATCCAACTTTTGTAATTTTTGCTGGTGTTTTAAGAGACACATTGTTGTAAGCCCCTCGTCCAGTAGTGGGGTGGCTAGGCTAGGTTAGAAGAGTGAAGAGTAATGGAAAGAACGGTGGGCTTTTGGCTTTCGATGGGAAGCATTATTTTTTCTATTCATTAAACATCCGGAGGAGGGCGATAATAATAGAAAAGCAAACCTTGTTGAGAATCGTACATTACAAAACAATTTGTACCGAACGGCGATTCATCTAAACGTTTAAATAAATAAAGTCCGTCAAAGGTTTTTGGGCTTCGAGGATCTTCAAAACCTTACACTTTTCTGAAATTCATTCCTCATACACTGACGACAGACACCACACCATTGTTCTTAAACCACCAGCAAAAATTACAAACGTTTGATGATTGATTGCTGTACTGCTTTTTTTTAATGTTGTGTCTCTGCTTTTTTGCATCAACCAAGCGTGGATCGTGCAATTAAGCTAGTCAGAGTGCATTTTTTGCAAATACAGTAGCTAGCTGGATTGTCAGGGTTGTTATCTCTTTGATTGAAGCAAAAAAAGCAAAACCAAAAGACAGAAATTAAGAATCTCAATCCTTGTTATGCTTATTGCTATTTATAAAAACCCCTCCTAAATATGGGTAAGGAAACTGACATTCTTTAAATATTTTTTTCTTTTCTACGTTGAAGTCATGCAAAATGATTCGGGAAATGAAATCCCATCATACTTTTCCGTCATATTACACCACTTTTAGAGAAAAGGCTTGACAACTTATGGATGTTTTTCAAAGGGAAAGAAAATGCTTCACACAGCACAGACAGGCATGTAGCATGCTTTTGTAATAGAAAGAACTATGGGCTTTCTTTTGGACTTCGACATGAAGCATTATTGTTTCTTTGGTGGAGTAGTGAGAATATCCAGAGGAAGACAATAACACTAAAAAATCTTGTGTAGAATCTTAAATTACAAATCAAATGCCACCTGACTTGGGAATCTAAATGTTCAGATAAATAAAGGAGGTTGAAAATTGATCGGCGTCGAAGTTCTTCTTCAAAACTTTTCAGTTTTGTGAAATTCATTCCAAATGCACTTACACGTCACCATTGTTCTTGATACCACCAAAAAACTTACAAAGGTTTGATATTGATTGCGCTACTGCTTTTTTATGTTGTGTATCTGAGCATTTTGCTTCAACCCAGCACACAAAAGCATTCTGAATGCTAGATTGTTTACTCGTTTTTTTTATGGAATGAGGAATCAGGCAACCATTTTTGCAAGTACGGTGGCTTGCTTGTCTCACCTGTTGCATGTTTTTATTCAAGCCCAAACCAAATTTATCCAAACTCACAAAAGATCTATGAATGAATGAATGTAAGACATTAAATCTAGAAATGTCTATCGGCGTCCCAGATCCACGTCATCCGCATAACAATGGTAATTCATATTTCCATTTCGTGGTGGTAGTGGGGTTCCATAGTTGTTTACTTTAGGAAGACTAGGAGGTGGGTGTGGCCTTGGGCGGTTGTTGTAGTGCCGATGATAAGCCCTCGTTCTTCCACTTGACCTTTGGACCCTTCGAACACTTTCCTCATCGACATCTTCCTCTGAGGAGGAGGGTGTGGCAGGGGTGAAGAAAGTTAGGATGATAAAAATAATGGCAAGAAGGATGAATGGTCTCAGTTTCCCCGAGAGACTGTTCTAATGTGAAAGTCCTTTTCCTTCCTGATCGAGTGTGGTTTTTTGAATGAATGTTTGAAAAAAGAACCTTCTTTGAATAGGTTTGTGCAAAAAAAACCAATTAGTCACAGTTCTGCACCGAGGTCAATCGTAGACAGATAGTTATAATGCGGTGTCAACAGGAAGTGGGTTCGTAAGTCAGTAGTGCAAATGTTCTGCTTTGTAAAAAGTATAAATGTTTTGAAGGTTTTTGTGGTGACATGATGGTGAATACTTTATTGAAGCAAAAAAGAAAACCAAAAGGGCAGAAATTGAGGATCTCCAACTTTGGACGTTACTTCAATATTTTCGCCTTTTTTTCCTTTTCTACGTTGAAGCAATGCAAAAATAATCTGACCTCTGCCTCTGTTCTAAATACAACTTTTTGATGCTTTTTCCGTGAGAACAAAGAGACAGAGTTTCATGATGATGAGTGGAATGAATGATGCTTTGTTTCATTGTTTGTTTGTTAAATCTACAAACTTGTCCTCACCTCGTTATGTTATGTCAAAATAAAAGTGGAAGCTTGAGGAGGAAAGGACAAACTTGAGGCACTAAAAAATACAAAAGTCAACGACGAAAGGCTTCGACGTCGGTATGCTTTTTCTGCAACCCAAACCAACTCCTCCATCAGTTCAAACAATTTGTTCACACATTGCGAAACTGACTTGATTTTAACATTTTTACTTTTTTCCTTTTCTACGTTGAAGGATGCAAAATTAATCATTATGAACAACTCTATATTTTTTTCCGGGAGAGAAGGAGTTTCATAATGATGAAGAGATGAGACCTTTTCTGATGTAAAAAAAGTAAGTTAGAAGGAAGAGGGATAAGGAAAACAATGGACGGGTGACCCTTTACGTCGTTCAAGTTCGATAGCTTTCTGCGTCGGTAAATGTTTCCTGCAATTTCTATGAAATTTTTAGTCAATTGATAATGACACACTCACAGCTTTTAGATGTACAACTTGTGATTTTTATTGCCATTCATTTGAATTATTTTTTGTGTCGTATGTAGCATTTTTTAAAGCTTTATTTGACGCGTGGATTCTTGATTTTTAACTAAACGCCAGCGCAACCCATTTAGTGGTTCATTTAATTACATTAGTACAATTAAATTTGTTCTCAACGGGATTTGATTGATAGGGTTAGAGCGTAGAAAAAACGTCTGGCTTTTATACTTTTACTTTTCCTCTTCATTTTTCGACTTTCTTCTCTTTTACACCCTCACACTTCACTTTTTCATTTCACCTTCCTAAGCTTCACATAAAATAAAATGATAAAAATTCAACCAAATAGCTTTAAGGCTATCAGGGAATGGAGAGTTATCGTCGATGGTTCTTGAAAGAAAAGTGACCTAGATAATTTAAAAAAACTCACAAAAATATAATTTGACGCCCAACTATGTCTATGGTAAAGTTTCCATCATACAACAAGGTCGAAACCATTGCTTCACCTACGCTCAAATTAGTAATATGATGACAGTCTCAAAATTCTGGAAAAGTAAATTACTAGAGTAAAAGTAATTAGAAAAGGATGTCAATTCCGATATGACACTAGGGTATAAACACAACAGGAGTGATTAAGAAATGGCGAGAGAATTTTTTGCCTAATCTCTGCGTAGCTTTACATATTCAATTTTATCCATCTTTCTCATCTGGTGCAAATGAAATAGTTTGGAACCTTCTTTAATGGCGTTACGGATCCTCATTGTCAGACCAAAAGAAAATCACTGTTCTGGAGAAACATCAAAAAGTGAACAATGCAAAAAAACTTACTTTTACGCTTTCACTTGACTCCGTGAAGAGAAGGAGTCTCCTGAGACATCTTGTGGGGCAGAGAGGAGTGAAGATTGAGGGAAAACAGGTAGTACGTTTCTGTGCAGAGGGTTCCCTATAGAGCCAAGCCAACAATGGAATGAACGATGGGCTTTCTTTTTGGCTTTAGTTGTGAAGCGTTAGTTTTTCTTTGTAAATAAGAGATGGGAAGACAGCTTCTGTTAATCTAAATGTTAAATAAATGAAGGGCGTTAAACCTTTTTTGGCTCCGAGGTTCATCAAAATTGTACAGTTGCGTATTTAAAATCTCTTTTCCTTCGACTGTGGTTTTTTGAATGTTTGAATAAAGTTATTTTTACTTAACCTTCTTTAATTAGTAGATTTATGAAAGCAACATCCAATTAGTCAGATTTCTGCACCGAGGTCAACCATACCAATAGATATTATGCGGTGGTGTCAACAGGAAGTCGTTCGTGAGTCAGTTCAGTAATGCTTTGCTTTGTGAAAACTATACAATTTTTGAAGGTTTAGTTTGTGTTGTGACACGATGATGAATAATCCAGCAAAAAAACAACTTTTCATCATCATTTATGATATGGAAGCAAAAAAAGCAAACGAAATGCACAGAAATTAAGCACACATTAACTTTGTAACTTATTGCTGATTTTATAGAAAAGCTTGAACCTTGAAACAAAACAGACGTAATTTAAATATTTTCAATTTTTGCCTGCTAGATAGTTTACACATTAAAAACTAGGAAATCAAAAAATCATGTCAGGTCAGGTCAACATCCTCCTCGGAGTAAGAGAGGTAGACCTGCCAATCCGAGTCCCGCTACTTCTGCGGAAGTTGCAGCAGCAGTGGCCAGAAAGAGAAAGTCATAAAATGAGGCTGTAACAAGAAGTGAAGAAGATGCAACCAAAGAAGAGTTATAAAATACAAAGTTGGGCCGTTCTTTAGTGGTGAAGGTGAAGGTGAATCTTTAAAGAAGCCATCTTGGAATTTGATGGAGAGTTAAAGAAGCTATCAGAAGGAAGAGACATGGATCTAGTTTGTCAGAAAATGGTGAAATTGAGAGAAGTGAAAGAGAAAGTGTCTCGATTTGATGAGCAGGTTCAAAATCTCATGTTTAAGTGTATAGTTCCTTGGACGGATGTAGCTTTGGATAGTGCCACGGCCCACTCTCTTCATGATGAGTGGGTGATGATAAAAGCCAAAGTGGATTCGCTACTTTCTCCAGAGTCGAGAGGTAGTGATCACTCCAATGAAGGGAAAAGGAAAGCACTGCAATTTGAGAAATTGAAGAAGGAGTTTAACGGAGAATTGTTAGATTGGCTGCCATTCTGGACTCAGTTTAAAACAATACATGAGGACCCAGATATTGACAAATCTGCTAAAATAACTCTTCTTTGTCAGAAAGTAACAGAAGGAATTCGTGCACGTGAGTTAGTTTCTCGCATCATGCGGATAATTATGACAATCTCATCGAGGCACTACAAGACAGGTTTGGTGACCCTAAAATGTTGCAGCAGGTGCATGTACCGGAACTGCTGAACATGATTTTGCAAAAAGAAAAGGACGACAGCAATATTGGCAGTGTGTATGACAAGTTGAATTGTCATATCAGTCAGTTAGAAACTCTTGGTGTACCTGCTAAACAATACTCTTTGTTTTTGTACCCAATGGTTCAGGCGTGTTTACCTGAAATGGTTGTAGCCGATTGGCAGCATTCGCTGATGTACGGCGTAGATGGTTCCAAGTTAGAGCCGCCTCAAACCGACTTGGAAATGCCGATGAAACATTTGAAGAAGGAAGTGAAGTATAAGCAGTCTCGCAACATGAACAAGGAAGGAAGGGTTGAGGGGTTTACAGAATCCTAGCACTGCTCCTACTACCACACCTCAGGTACACCAACATCCAGAGCAACCTCAGGGGGGCAAACGTCAAGCTCTTTATCAGGCTCTGTTGATATTGGAAGTGTTTCGGACATCAGTGGAGACAGTGTTCACACGATTGCGTCGGGTTCAGGTATTATTTCGACTGCTTTTATACATTTTCATACACGACTTTATCCAATTACAGACACTTACTCAAACCCAGAGTATGGTGCAGAGGGATCCCCCTTACGCGCTTCCACCCCTGTGACAAGACATAACCAGAGTCACAATTATAGTGGGGGCCTCGGATACTCAATTGAAACGCGTCCAATTTACACTCCACAAGAAGGTGTTGCATTAAATTACCTATGTCTGCTTCTGATACTTCATGTCATTCACTATTCAATGATCATGTTTTCAGAGGCAGCGGCCATGGTCATGGCCAGGGCAAACAGTGGTGTCAGGGGTGCTGGGAGGTTTGTGTTTTCATTATAGAGGAAGAATAAAGTGTCCTGTTGTAAAGCTCCCTTTCGGAAATCAAAGGCGCTCGAAATTCACCGTCGATTTTGCTGCTCCAAGATGCAAGATAAGGATCCCTGCAACCCTGTCTCAATCCTGGAGGAGCCGACCCTACATGTTGAGGAAAAAACACATCCGCCTGTGGAGCTTACTAATTGTTGCCCGTAAGTACGCACGAAACAAAGTTTAAAATGACAGGATACCCATCAATCTGGTTTAACGTGTTTTGTCTTATTTGTTCAGCCGCTGTCACAAGGACAAGTTTATGGATTCATGGAGTGCCCATTTTGCAATAAGAACTGGCATCGCCGATGAGAGGGCGAAAAGAAATAATTAGTGAAAGAAGCTTTATGTGGGAGATATTCGGTCGTACGACAGGGGGAAGGGAAAAGTCCAGGCCCCAAAGGCAGGACATTGGGAGTTGTTGGGAGAGACATGTCATCAAGGACGACACTTTTCTGCCTCCCTCCGTTTTCTATACCACATCACCACCAGAACTTTGTACCTCTCACAGACTCCCCGATCCTGACGCCAAGCGCATAGATGTAGAAAGCACATCTCCCGAAGAAGGCTCAAAATACAAGTCTGCAATGAGTAATAATCAAGAAGGTAGCCCAACAAAGATACAGCTCATGCGCCCCATTGGCCTACAAATGGCGGAGGAGTGTCATCCCTCATCAAATAGTGACAGAAGTGACTTGCCAGTCTTGACTACAGCTCGTAACCCAAGTGGATCCGCGTCCACGGATACAGTACTTCCTCTTTCACTATTTATTGACTATTTGCTTGAAACTAGTCATTAATTACGGTTATGTTTAGCCAATGACCGCCCACATACTGTTAAGCGGGAAGGACCGTTTAAGCGTCGTCGAACATGGCGACTGTGATCCGTTCGTCATACCCGGTGTGCCCATGCACCTTCCAGGACGTGGCAACATGAAAGCCATCAAGGTTGTGGACTCCAAAATATCAGATGACGATGGTAACAAGGAAAAAGTAGCTGAAGGTGGTGGAGTTTGTGACGTTGGGGAAGGCAACTGTGCAAGTGAAATAGAAGAAGACGACGATGATCACGGAGTAGTTTCGAAGGTTTTGCATAAGAGATATGCCCACTCCCAACTTATGCTGACTGTGGTCCTGCGGGGACGCCGTGAAAACCCTGATGAGGATGCACTCCATTCAACAATGATGTACCTACATCCTTCTGTTAGTCGGTGGCTTTATCAGAAGAAACGCACACAGATGACCTGTGTCCACTGCTTATCCTGGGGGCACACACTACATTCCCAAAAAAACAGAAAACGATGTTTAAATGCTCCGGCAAAAAGCAACGGCGGCTCGAGAGCCTCAAGGAATGGGTAATGCTATCAAGGATGTCACCTGATGATGTAAGTCATAAATGTATTTCGTGTTCTGGGTATTTGTAATTCTATCGATCCTTCTAGAAAGAGGATCTTCAAGGTGTTTACTCTACGGTCGACAAACGTGTTCTGCAGGAAGAACTAAGAGGCCTGCAAGAGGACATCAACTGGGCTGAGGACATGTTGACATATTTTACAGAATGTGATCAACAGTTGTACTATCCCGCAGATCCATTTCACCCTATGCAATATTACACGCAACCCGGAGTACTGCAGCCTGGCAATTCAAGAGAGGAAGCCCATTCGTCTTTCTTTGACCATGGTTCGCTCTTTTAAGTGCCAAACAATAGAGGTTATCGTGAAGACGCAAATCAAGATCGTAAAAACAGTAATGTTAGTGACAAATTGATGTTTGACATTGACAAATGATTTTGCCTCAACTGCTTTCTCTTTATTCTTAGAGACAAAAATGTCTACCTCGCCACCCCGTGTAACAAGACTAAGCAGCTTAATGCTAACTTTCTCTCCCTTCTTAGTTTTGTCCATGGTTGAGCGAATGAATGCTGACTGATCTGACAAAAGAGACAGTATTTCATAAGGACCCTTTCTTTGGAGTTGCAGTTTATCAGGGTGCCCCTTCACTCGTGTTGGTACATTGTACATCACAATGTCACCGATATGGAAGTCAGGCGTATTGTGTGTGGAATCATACCTATTCTTATCGTAATACTGTGCTCGTTCCATGTTATGCTTTGACAAATCAAAAGCATTTTTTAGTCGATACATCAAAGTATCAGCCGCGACGCATGCTGATGGTAATTGAATGAATGTGTCCATGGGGAGGCTGGGCATGCGACCGAACATTAGGTAGTGGGGAATTTCTCTCAAGGATTTTTGAATTGACGAATTATGTGCAAAAATCACACTTGGAATATGCTCATCCCACCGCCTCATTGGAGTTTACGGTATCCCATGTGACAACATTTCGCAGAAGGTCTTATTAAACCTTTCAGTAAGTCCATTGAGCCATTGGGAATATGGATTAGTTTTGACATGCTTAAAATCTGTCAGACGCCTGAGGCTGGCTTGGCGTGGTTTCGAAGGGATGAGAGGAGTGGAGTGTTAAGGTAGATATACGGAGTGCTGGAGAGGAGAGAGGGGAGATTGGGTTTGTCTTTCAGAGAGTCATTTTGTCTGTGTTCGTTGTTGTTGTCGTCTCATTTTTGTTTTGTCATTTCTGTTGTACCAGTTTTGTTTTAGTACGAATAAATACATCATTAACAGTGCATTTATTCGCCTTCATTCACCTTTCTTTCAACTGCTGACAATCTAATAAACTGGATTGAATGTTGAGATAACAAGTCCTTGAGACTACTTTGAGTTGAGTTAATTTTGAGAATAATAGACAAACAAAATAAATACTGTGCCCTAAATCTACTGGAATTTGTAGAAAAGTGATTTTTGATGTTTATTGCAAGACACAAAGATTGTTGTTGAGTTTGAATGATGAGATGAGGTAAGATGAGATGAGAGTGAAGATGCTCAAGATGATGATGATGATGACCAGTTGCTTGCGAATAAATGCACTGATAATGATGTATTATTCGTACTAAAACAAAACTGGTACAACAGAAATGACAAAACAAGAATGAGTCGACAACAACAACGAACACAGAGAAGGTGACTCTCTATGATAGTTTGGTTATAGGGACAGTAGTGGTAGTACGGTTTGTCACCAAAGTTTTTCAGGATCGTTAGCTTTACAAATAGAGTGAGATAGGAACATGACTCTGTATCAGTCGGCAAATCAAGATTTAAACCTTCCTTTTCTTGTTTGCATGGAACTGGACCAGGGAGGAATCTAGAAAATTGACGGAAGTAACTGCTTCGGGGTGAAGAACAGCTGGTAAGATTGGAACATTTAATTATCTGCAAGGAAAGATCAACTTTATAAAATTTATCACGAATAAAGAGACTCCGTTTACCTCACCTGTAAACAATAGTGTCCCTCTCGGACATGGGTTTGTCTCCACGCCGCGTCGTAGACATGATTATGTTCCGATGCTGGTTCTGGTTCAGTGTAAACGGGTACAGTAGGGTGTCCGTCTATTACACGGTGTGGCCATATGTCACAAAGCACTTCTCCGGCATGCTTGAAATTCCTCCGTTCCAACTCTTCATCGACGGTTTCCCTTGAATCATTTAAATGAGAACCAAAATGGTCGGTACCTACCTAACCTACTCAGTGGGGCCATCCTTCGCTCCACTCGATTGTAGGCACTTCTGCCTGGTGCATTAGTGGCGACGAAAAGACAGTCAAGATTAAACTTCCGAAACATATCGATGGATGTGTCGATCACTTTTGTGTACCTGTGCAAAACAAACTAACGTTAAACTAATATCTATACTTAAAACGTACTGAAGTAACCCGACTTGCCTCGGATTTTCATCCGGCCCCTCGTCAACAATGCGAATCAGTACAGGTTTCACATCGCCAGTTTCAGTCTTCAAATGTGGTGAAATGATTGGGTCTGCAACCATCTTCTCGAAGTCCATTGCATGATTTGTTGCAGTAGACGAGCAGTGCTTGGCACTTCTGACACTTATGTAGGTGGGTCCAGAGTAGCTAACAGCCTCAGGATTTCCGAGTCCATTCGGTTTAACCTCAATGATAGCATAAACCGAGGGTATCAGCTTGTGTTTTTCAGCTTGCAACCAGTTGTGGTCGGGCGGACGTACTCGGTACTCCATATGCATTACCAAGGGGGCCTGCTTGGTTGCTGCAGTCATGCCTATAGGGATCCTTGCCTGAAATTAGAAATGAGTTATTATTGGTTTTATTTTGTTGTTCTGAAAGCAAGGTTTTGGCATCGAAAAAGTATTAGAAAAAATGTAATCACATACCTTATAGTCTTGGCTAATAAATTATACTTCAGATGGGCTGAGCAAAGACGCCACAGACTCCAAGTCCCGAATGGAGGATGTGCAGTATTTGGCGTCCAAGTGGGAAGAATGCTCGTCGTTTTCACTTTTGCAGAGACGGATTGGGACTGTGACTGTGTGCCTCCTTCCATCGCGGCTCTTGCTGTCCCGTGGAAGGAGCTTATAATACAACCCACTTCTTGATATCTGTGAAATGAAATAAAAAACTTTAGCACCCTTGGCAAGAATATAAATGCATGCCGAAATATATAACGATCGAATGATACCTTAAATTTACGACGAAGAAGTTCTGCATGCAGTTCATCCAAGCTTCGGATTGTTCTGATGCAGTCATCCCTCCTTCGCTCGCTTGCCCCGGAAATGTGCATTGAAATCTCAGTTATTAGCAAACTTTTAGCTTATAAATTCATTTCGTGTTTCACTTCTCCCCAATTTGGCTGTGTCCACTTCTTCTGT
>JAQGCL010000138.1:0-21848 GCA_034699605.1 Isotomiella paraminor | reverse complement strand
TTGTGTCTTAAAGCTACTCCCCGTCCTCTCGACTCAGTCACAAAGAGACAAGACGGATTTCCTTATACACCAACAAAAACTTAATTCACTTCTGTTGACTTCAATGCTCTGGATTACAAATGCTGTCAATGACACGTTGCACACGGGGAAACACATTAGCACCGACTTCCATTTCCATGACACGTGCACACTAAACGTCATTATTTGGGACGCTTCATGGGGCCCTTGGGAAGGGGCTAATTCATTCATTTACTACAGCAGGGATGCAAGTAGATGGAATGAAGCCAAAAACACGTTCATAATCATTGTAAATAAGAGACTTTTCCGTCGACCAACCTCCTTCCGAACGTCCCATAATGTTTTCTTGGTTAGCCTCTCAATCAGAGTAGGGATGGAAGGTTTTACGGCATCACAGTTGGTACTCTACCGGTACTGCCACTATTGCAATCATGGAAAATTCTTCCGGGTTCGAAGCATTCAGAACAGCAGGATGACGATGGCATGTAGAAGAATTATAATGAGCAGTATCCGGGGGGAGACAGTGAGTGTGTTGCAACTCTGTTCCGAACGACAAAGGATCAATCGGCATACCTCTTTTCCTTCTTTCAAGTTTCTTGTTACATTTCTCGCTGGTCAATTGAATTTTACATATGGAGAAGAGGCTCGTGCATCTGCAACGGATGGATACATTGAATTTGCTGTACCACTTGAACACTTGAAACCAAGCTACTATCCAAACCAGCTTGAAACTGAGCACTAAGCGAGTGAGTTGTGATATGTATGTAAAGAACTGGATGTTAGACTCACACTTGTTTAATTAGGTTTGCTAATTATGGGCCTGATTGATTAGGATGACTTCCTTCCTACAACGTTACACGACGTAGTCGCTTCCTCAGGTAGATTAGGAGTGAAGTGTTTTGGAATGCCATGCGTCGAATAATAGTGTTTAATGTGAAGTTTTATTTTTGGAAATAATATACAAAAGGAAGAAAGATTGGTATTGTTGCAAAAGGTGTAGAAAGTCGGAGAGTAAACAATCAGGTATTTAAGAGAAAATGAGAAGATAAGTCTGTATCGCTCTACAGACTTATCTTCTCTTTTCTCTTAAATAAATCACAGTTGCTCCCAGAACAATGTTCAAAGGAACGTTCAACTGAACAAGTGTTTCATCACTGCCATGAATCCCATTAAGGCGGGAGAGGAACTCCTAATGTCATATGTCAACCCACTTTGGGGATACGGGGAAAGAGAGGAGTTTCTCCGTGAGTCTTTCGGTGAGTGTATAAAACCTTAAGGTAGATTTCCCTTTACAGTTTGGCATTTCCATTTTATTTTTCCAGGTTTCCTCTGCACTTGCTCCCTCTGCACTTGGGAAAGGAACGAGAGGGAAAGTCCAGTGGGACTCCGTCGTGCAAAGTTACTGAAGCTATTTAATGCCAGTGTGCCTGCAAATCACCAAGTGGATTTGGATTTTGAATTCTGGAGCCCCTACAATCTGAGAGAGGTGCTCTCGGACATTGAGTTCCTGGAGGGTTTGCGGAAAGAGACAAAGACCCTTTATATCGTCAACGTTAATGGACTCAGGACGCTCATCCGACATCTCGGGATTTTGGGCACCTAGGGACAGTCTCCTAATCCAAAGCGAAACGAAGAAGCACTGCGAGTGGCACAGTTGGCTTTGGCGATGGGACGTCACGGTACGCAGAGGATTGGCGCCTTTGGGGACATTCATGAGGCTCTAGTTCGTCTCAACTCCCCCAAGGAGGACATTATAAACAACTTGAAGGAACTGAAGAAGGAAATCGTCGGCTGGTATGGATCTGCAGAGGGAATCCGTGTCATACGGGAAACCATGCTTCAAAGTTTGGAGGGCATGGGCATTGATTTTTTTTTCATTTAGCAGTAATTTTTCCTTTTAAAATGTAAATAAAACTTGAGTTTCTCTTCATCATGATCTTCCCTTAATCCACATCAGCCACTCACTTGATCGTCTTCATCTTTTTAAGTCTTAGTGAACGGTAGTGTGTCTCTTTCGTTCATCCCTATATGCATGGACCGTTTGAGTCAATTTGAGGTTCGTCATGAGGATTTGCAATCGTATGGGCATCTATGATTTAAATCCATTCTACTCGGCGAAGAAGAAATAGCTGATGGAACATTCGGTGTGATCGCTTAAGGTAGACGTATTGCAGAGTAATAATAATAGTTTGATTTTCATAATATTTCAGTCAAGGGAGCATCTCACGTAGTACATAAAACATGTCAGTACTGCATTTTATAATATTTATTGGATTTGAAATAAAGCAAGATCAATGCATACGTCATTCTTGCAAGCAACTATACTCTCCTGCTCTTCTACAAAAGATTTAAATCAGACTGATGTGTACTACCTTAACGGGTAGAGGAAATCGCCGTTGCCTCACTCACACAAGAACCCCCGAGGCCAAGAACACTTCTAATTGGATTCTGCTGCCACCCGTATGCAGGGGGACAGGTGCAGGTGTTCAAGGCACACACGAGACCCTTCCCCGTGTCACAAGGGTCAGCAAGATTCTGATCACTGACAATCTGTGCTCCAGAAGCCGCAATGTTGCAGGAATCCCCGAACGTCTTTGCCCCACGCCGGAAGAGAGGAGAGCCATGATGATGTTCACCCCCAACAGAAAGGAGAATACGAATTTGCCCATTTTTGATTTCTGTAATTCAGAACCAAGGATTCATTTTATAAAACTTTGATTAACAATTTTGATAGAAAATTACCAAACCGTCTCGTAATTCAAAAGCCTTGAAAGTTTTATTGTGGTTGAATGGGGTAATCAGTGTGTCTGTCAGTTGGTGATTCTGCTGTGAAGAAAACAGGGAACGAAGATGCGTTTGAATACACAGTGCGATGATTTTTTGCTCTTGGAACAAACATGTTATTCTTGAGCTACGTGACAGCAACGGATTGACAGGAAAAACACATCGTGCCTTTCCTGTTTTTTTAGTCATGCATGTCCTACCCCTACGACATTGTGCATTTAATCGGTCTTCTTCTTTTTGAGCTATGCTTCAGTTCGTTCATTGCAGTAATCTACGCACATTTACGCACGTGCACTTGATACTATGAGTCACGTAGGCATTGTGCGTAACTTGGAAAATCTATTTATTTATTGTTAGAAATCAATGAAGCAGAAATATTAGAATGTATTTATAAGTATATGACTTGCGTATTGTGTGTAACTGAACGACGCACATTTCTGGTTTCGTTTTCGGTCATTAGTTCATGTTAAGCTTACTTAGGAATATGTGAATGTTTGTTGACCGCGTCGAGGGCTGTTTGGCAAATTGGACGCAGGAATTGATGGGTGCAAACCGTTGCTCCTAATTCCCGCTTAAACATGTTGCTGTAGCTCGCGTATTTTGCAATGTCGAGTGGTAGTTTCTCAAGAGGGGCAATGCTTTCGGACGCTGCCTCCATTGAGGTCCTTCCAATGTCCCCAGGTGGTCCCGAGGGACCCCGACTTGCAAACCCCTTCCCTGGGCCCCATGCACCGGACAACTGTTTGCATTTTTTGCCGTTACCTCCAGTCACGTCATCTACCACAACGATGCGATCACGACCATTCTCTCCCCCTTCACCGCCATCCCCTCCATCACCTCGAAATCCCAAAAGTCCAGACGTGCCCGTTGAATTAGTGGAGCCCGTTTGGTTTAAACTTATAACAAATCTGTTTCCACCAGGGCCACCGGCACCCGCGTTACCACCCTTGAGTCCCTGTAAACCCCGGTCTCCGTTCTTCCCATAGATTGTGACTCTGACTCCATCGTTACCTGCGTGGCAAGCGCATGACTCTGAATCACATGAGTTGCAGGTGTTTGGATGAATACGGATTGCAATCTTTCCTCCACTCCATGCTGCACAGTCATTGGAGTCGGCGTCAAAATCTATGGCCCCGGCACTTGCACCCCGTGGTCCTGTATTCCCTTTACCCCCTTGTCCCCCTTCACCACCGTTTAAGTTGTACTGTAACGACGGTGCAGTTGTGCTACTCAGATACACTCCGAAGAAACTGCCCCCCTTCTTCCCAATGTCCCCAACACCTGCACCGGAGCTACCTTGGGCACCCTTCGCACCCTGCAAATTAATTTGTTTGGTCCCATTGACCACCCAGTTTGGAGATAAGAATGCGACAAGAGGTGCATCGGTAGGGTTAATGGCAGGACCGTCTACATTAGCATCAACGTAGATAGAATGGCGAGCAATGAGCACAATGGACTTAGGCCTGGTCCCCGTTCCTATACACCTCATCACATTTTCCAGTGATAAAGAGTTGTCAATGAATATCATTTCTTCACTAGGAGGGGGACAGACGAGTGGAGACAGGGCAATCGTCATTAGTTCCCTCACCTTGTTGACATTTGCCGTTTCTTCCATCAAGGCATCGTACTCTCCGGTGTCTATAACTTTTGTAGCTGCAAATGATCCCTCGCCGTGGAACTTGGTCCACACCTGTAAGATAAAATTGCCGCATATGGGGTCGATATTTTTGTTATCATTTGTGATTTAAACTGACCAAAGCTATATTGGTACCCTGCGCCCTCCACCATGCTTTCAAGTTCAGGTTGTGTTCGTCAAAACTCTGGACCCTCTCAACCATAAGCTCATTATAGAGGGTTTGAAGAAATCGTTCAAACTTTAATGGCCGTAGAACCGTGGCGTCCAAAGTTTGGGATGTCTCGAGAAGGGGCAAGTGCCACTGGTGGCTTTTCCACTCGAATTGGATTCCCAGCATTTCGACAAGTCCGGGTGATATGAGGTCGACTGGATCCAAGATTTTGTCGTTTGACAAGCTTCGGTAGTCGTCAGTAATATTCGACAGAAGCTCCGAAAATGTGGTGCTTGTAACAGCTGCTGCCTGAATGCTCTCAATCGAGTCAGAAATATTTTGCAGCATTGTGACACAGGTCGCTTCTGGTGTGGATGAATTGCCGACGTCATCTTTCAGGACACCAACTAATTCGACCCCCGCTACTTGTAAGGTGGTTTTTGCTATTTCAATCAGCTGGCTGTCAATTCTCTCAAGCTTTACTTTGTCGAACAATTTTTGTTTGAAGTCAATCAGTGGGGCGACCCAGTCAGGACAACTGAATATTTGATACTGAAGCACATCTTCCATAAAAATAATGAAATTTAGTATAGGCCTCATCTTGTTAACATCGTCTTCTGAGAAAGACCCTGGAGCGAATCTGTGTACAGCCTCGAGTGTTAGACCCAAACAATCCGTGGGTGATAAGCTTTGGTTATTGGAGTATTCAAATGTCTCGCCATTTAAGCTGTTCATGTAGTTTGTCAGCTGATTCTTGTCGGTTGTGGAGTCCACGAGCCCCACAAACTGACCTTTCAGAAAGGCTAATCCAGTTGTTTCTGCTGTAGTAATTAGCTGTGTTAGATCGGTTTTGAATTTAGCGGCTGCTTTGTCCATAAACGTTTTTGACTCTGGCGACAATGGATACCCAAAGTCGGCTTGCGTTACTTCAACATACCCTGTCCCATTCCAGACCATGCTCGTTATTTGATCTACTAGCCTCTTTAAATCTTCATTGTCTCTTAGATTTGTTTCATTGTGGGAACGGTCGATCTCCTGAAAGGGTCTAATAAACAGCGAGGCTTCAAACCCAAGTGAGCTGTCTGACGTATTTAAAATTGACATGAAGTCATCTGCAAAAGTTGAACAATCGGCAATTATGCTCGAATCAAACTCATCCCTTACGTAAGTTAAGTAATCATAGTGCAGTGTATCCTCGTATTGGAATTTACCTTTCTCAACCATATTGGGAACAAATGCTAAACTTTTGAAAAATGTAAGAGCATTAGGAATGAGCTGACAAAGGCTTCCTAGCAAGAACTTAAATCCGTTCGTATCGTTTATGGAGAAGTAACTGTGCAGCCCTACTATAATCAACTTTATACGTTGTGCCTTATTAAGGACTGTTCTAACGAAGTATGCATTTGCGATGTCAATTGTAACGTTTCTGTTGTCGTTAAAGCCAGGCATGTCGTAAAATGCAGTCTTTTTTCCATCCGTGGAGTTATGAACCACCAAATTTGGGAGAAATGTTTCCGAAATGACCGAATTGCCCGCCGATCCAGAGTCGTCGAATATGCTGCATTTTGCTGCTGGTGCTGGAGTACAGGTTATGGGAAGTACATTGCTGTCGTTTGCGAGTACTTGCGTAATAATACTTTTGCCCACTCTGGTTAATCCAACAACAATGTTTAAGTCCGTCACGTCCGTGTGCGGAACCTCTTCAGTCGTAACAAAATCCAAAAGCTGTTGAAAGCAAAGATCGAAATCGCTTTCAATGGAGCAGTTGAGCTTGACTTCTGTAATATTTAATAACGCCTTTAATTGATACCCATGAACCTTATAAATCCTTACCGTCTTCAAACCTTGCGATATGGGAGTTGGAGTCAATCGCCCCCTAAATATTATAAAATAGCACGACATTGGTGTACATCTCTTTTAAAGCCCCCCTGCATTGTGCTTCGGACTAGTTTATTTTCTTGTGGCAGAAGGTCTGCTGGTCAGCTGAAAGTGTTAACTATCCCGAAAATCATCTTCGGTAGTCAACCATTGACTACCAACGGCAAGATATCTTAACCGTACAACTGTACAATGTAACTTATCCTGACTAAGCCCCTTACGGATTAACGACGTGTTATTTTGAGACTTCAAGTCGTGTCACAACCAAGTGTCGTTTAAGAAAGTCTCAAATTACCCTTTCTAGGATTGTATACCTACTTTGCGAGTAACAGGGTTATGTAGAATGTTAAACCTTCAGGACGACATTCGTCAAGTTGGATTAGCTGTTCTTCTATGTCGTTGTACGAGTAGTAATTGAAATATTTGTAAGCGTTCTTACAAAAACTTGCCTCATTAGTATTGGATCTTGGTTGACCAACAAGCTAACTTGAAATGAATCTAACTGGTGGCAAAAAAACGACTGATTATCGGGGCAATTACAGAAACTTGAGAATGTCGTCTACTCTCGATATCTGTTTAATGAACGTCAACGGTTCAAATAATGCTGTAATGTTTCTGTTGAATTTAATACAAAACGTACCGTACCACAAGTCTACATTGTAAAGTAAATGACAAATTACCTGTGTTATTTCCACGAGGGCCACCGCTGTAATGACGACCCAACGGAAAGAGTGAAACAATTGCATTGCACTTTCCGAAATATCGAACTTGCTATAACTGGCGTTCCGTTGTTTGTGTATTACAAGTAACAATTTTTTTACACTACTGTGCTGCTTCGTTTTTGTATGGTTTATTACTGACTTTAAATTCTGATTCCTTCGGTGCTTATATACCGAGGGTGACGGTTTGTGACGGGTGCCAGCAGTACATGATGACATAATAGGTTAGAGAACAAATTGAATTAATTTGACAAATTCATTGAATTCGTAACTAATGATGGCGTCAAACAGAATTTGAAGTATAGAATAACATAATTGACATTTTAATTGGAAGTAGATAACTAATTGGAATTCTGAGTGACAAGTGCCATCCGGTGTTCGCTGCGAAAATTGTTGGTATCTAAGCAGGGCCACTCAAGCCATGATGAATGATTCACCAAAGGAAAACGTTGATTGTTTTCGTTGAAAACTGAATTCATCGAATTCATGTTATCGCATTTTATCGATCATGCGTCACGTTGACAGAGTATTGCTCATCCGTCGGCATACACTTTGTGATTGTGACAACGAGTGGTAAGACGATTGGGGTGAAATGATATTGATACTGATGTTTGAGAACATATGAAACTGTCAGAAAACCTTGATTAGGAATTTGGGATACCGTGGGACAACTGGAACAGAACTGTCGTCATAGGCCCCGCGAGTTGGGGTCACCAGTATTTGTGCCACCCTACTCCTTCAATTCTATAGGGTTCAAGGGCACTGTATTCCTCCACCATAGTAATTGGATAAGATAGCATGTGTCATCAAAATGTTACTGCTTCAAGTGGTTCATAATTGGAACACCTGGACTTTGCAAATTCAATGAATTTGAAGCAGTCGAACGATATTATGTTGATTGCGTTCAAAGCGGATTTCTGACGTAAATTTAACACTTAATTTGATGCAATATATAGATAACAAATTAGATCATATTTACCTCACGAAATTTATTGCGTGGTGACATTTGGAAGTGGTTCGACCAAGAGGAAATATCTAGGGCAACGAACACATTTTCTGTACCCTGTCTTAATCAATACTTCGTTAGTTAGCTCAGTCAGTTTCCGAATTAAGAAGCTCAAAAACCTGACAGAGAGCTGTAGCACCCCTGTAGGCACTACTGTAGGTGGATTGGGTATTGTTGAAAACCTCAAGAATGGACAACTTGTGCAATTCGTCGTTTTGGGTAGAAATGTCTATATACAAGAAACTTTTAGCGTCATGGGCTTTTGATTTTCTGTTTTAGGATACAGATTTGACATGGGACACAGATGACCCATATTTCACTCTTTGCTTTGAGACCACTGTTATAACGTGGATACCGCAGTGTTTTATATTTATTTTTGCTTGGGGAGATATTGGTTTCTCCCTCAATTCGAAGCAACGGGTGAAATCCAGCTGGACTTTACTAGGCATATCCAAATTTACTGTAGCAACAACGTTGACAGGTGTTACCTTTGCACAACTGATTGCCGGTCAATTTTACATCAACTATGATGTAATTGATTCCGTGGCGTCCGGAGTTCGACTGACTGGATTGGTAAGACGGAAATGGAAAGAGATCCGCAAACTTTTAGCGTACGTTCCAGTGTAACGGGGCTGCTGGTAATAGGGGTTGGTGATTTTACTTATGACCTTAAGTAAGCACAAAGGGACGGGGTCATCTGGCATCCAATTACTGTACTGGTGTTTAGCTCTGCTTTGTGAAGGAATACTTTTCAGAACTGCAGTTAATAAACACGAAGAAGTGAATGCGGTTGGTACATATGAAATCAGCAAAGCTATCCAGGGTTATGAGTTCTCCAATGCTTATACTTGCAGAAATGGAAGTTTGTTTACACAATAAGATTTGTCACATTCCCCCTTGTAATGACTCAATTTATACTTCAATGCTTTGCTGAAAAAGCTGATTTTGCTGACAGTCTTGGGATGAAAGTAAGGCAAACTGCAATGCTGAGGGTGCAATTGAACAATTTATTCCGCTACTACTTGTAGTTAATATTTTCTTCTATTGATCATTATAGTTTCCAAGTCCAGAGATACACGCCTCCTCCCTATCAAAAATACTCTACTCTTGGCTTGACTCCATGGTATGGCGAGGCTATCGGAACCCATTGACGTTTACGGATCTGTGGGACTTAAATGAGACGGATAGAGCGGCGCAAATCGTTCCACTTTTTCAGCAACACTGGATCAAATCCATGAACGCCGCAAAAAAGTTATCCTCAGTTCCACAAAACAATCAAAGAGCCTTTCATGTAAGCAATGTTCTTTTTATATAGACGAAAAATGAAACAGGGAAGTTGGCAACCAACGGGGATACGTGGTGTACTTCTAAAGTGCTACTGGAAGCCCTTTATTGTAGCAGGGATTATGAAACTAATTCAAGATTTGCTTCCATTGGTATCGCCTGAAATTCTGAAGTGTGCTAAACTATACTTCCCAATGTAGCCAAGAGCATACCTGATTACAAAGTGCTCTGTTTTAGGTTGTTGATTGCTCATGTAACTAATAATACCGACACTCTGAATAATGAAGCCCTTTGGAAAGGATACATGTATGCCATTGTGTTGGTCAGCTGTTCCCTACTTGCAACGGTATTTGGAGTACAACATAACGAAAGGATGTTACGCATAGGAATGTGGACAAGGACGGCATTGACATGTGCAATTTATAAGAAGTCACTATACATCCGCAACGATCCAAAGAAAGGTTCAACTAAGTATTTTTTAAAAAAAACTTTCTCCTAACACCATCTGTATTATCATCAGCTACCGGAGAGGTATTCAATCTAATGAGTGTTGATATTCAGAGATTGATGGAGCTAGCGCCATTTATACATATGGTGTGGACGGCACCAATTCAGATTGGTTTATCCCTCTACTTTCTGTATAACACGTTAGGGATATCCATTCTGGCAGGTTTAGCCGTCATTTTGTTATGCGTCCCACTTAACGGGTTTCTCACAGCAAAACAACGGATTTTACAAATGGAACAGTTGAAGTTGAAAGACAAACGCATTAAACTTATTGGAGAGATCTTGTCAGGAATTAAGGTAATTCACATTGGTGACAATTCACATTTAACGAATGTTTAAAGTGTTTCGCCTTTATTCTAGACGCTGAAATTCTATACCTGGGAACCCACCTTACAAGAAAAGGTCGAAGATATTAGACGAAAAGAAATAGATTTGTTAAGAAAAATAGCTTATTATGGTTCAGCAACAACGTTTTCGTTTAATTGCCTTCCCCTCGTGGTACAATTGAATTTGAGTATCATACAAACCAATTCAATGCCGTTCCGTGTAAAGAAAATGTATATACGTTTAAACCTAGGTGGCATTGGCGACAATTGCTGTTTTCGTATTTACTGGGGACGACCACAATCTCAATGCGCAGAAAGCGTTCGTCTCGTTGTCGCTCTTCAATATAATGAGAATTCCTATGGTGATGTACGTATTATGTGAAATATTCAAGATCGGTCTGTTGAAGATCAATATATTGGTTAAGGTTTCCCACAACATTGGCTCTTATTTTGCAATCTATGGTCAGTGAAAACCGCCTAAATAAGTACTTGAACACGGAAGAATTTGATCAAAATGGAGTGACACAAAATGCATCAGAACGTAATGTATAATTTTGGGAACAAAATTATTTATGAAAGGTGTCGTGGTATTATTTTTTTAGCAGAACCAATTGCAATTAAAGACGGCAACTTTTCTTGGGACGCCGAAACAACGACTTTGAAAGACATCTATATGACATGTACACAGGGTTCTTTGACGGCCGTTGGTATGTGGATATCAATCTTACCTTTAAAGATCCATTGCGTACTGTTACTCTGGTTTTTGTTTAGTTGGAGATGTGGGATCCGGAAAAACAAGCTTGCTATTAGCCCTGCTTGGGGAGATGCCTAAGTTGTCAGGGAGCGTATACCTACGGGTATGTCTCTGCATCATATTTTTACGTTAAGTATCCACGTATATAAACGTATGTCAGTAGTTAACCGTATATAATGTCATATGAAACAGGGTTCTGTGGCTTATGTGTCTCAAGAAGCGTGGATTCAGAATTCCACATTAAGGGATAACATTGTGTTTAATGAACCCTTCAATGAAGTTAAATACAAACGGGTGACCGAGGCCTGCGGACTTGGTCCGGATATTGAAAAATTAGATGCTGGGGACGACACAGAGATTGGAGAAAGAGGAATGAACTTATCTGGCGGCCAAAAGCAACGCGTGTCACTTGCAAGGGCAGCTTACAAGGAATCAGATGTATACTTTTTTGACGATCCCTTAAGTGCTCTCGACGCCGGAGTTGGTAAACATATTTTTGACAACCTGATTGGACCAAACGGATGCTTGAAGCGTACGACTCGAATTTTTGTAACCCATGGACTTTCATTCCTTCCTCATGTTGACAAGATTGTAACACTCAAGGATGGAAGAATCTGTGAATATGCATCGTATATGGATCTTATACAGAAGGTAAGGACGCACTACGGTTTTCAACGTATTAAACTGTTTCAAAAATGCTAAGACTAAATATGTTCAATTCTGTAGACAGCACGTCCAGCAGTCCCGTTCAACAAGGTACCTTCGGAGATGGTAGACACTACCGAACCACTCACTCCCGCAATAGGAGACATCATTCAAGAACAGGACCGGTCATACAATACCAACCTCGCCGAAGAAAAAGACGAACAACTTTATGCAGCGGTATCAAACCTCAAAGAGACTTCCGAAATAAGAAAGCTGGTTCAGGATGAACAATCTAAAACAGGAAATATCAAAGCATATGTTCTTGTCAGTTACTTCAAAGCCTGCGGTCTCCTTCTTGTCATGTCCGTGGTAGCTTTCAGTTTACTTCAAATTGCTTTAGCAACCTATACAAATATATGGCTGGCACATTGGGCAGCGGAGGCAACGAGAGATGGAGATACTCATGACGGTATACAGCAAATGGAAACTACCACAAAGTACATTGGAGGATACGGGGGATTGGGACTTGCCCAGTGTAAGATCATTTTCAGTAAATTCCCTACCTATTACAATGTTCCTATAGGTTTTGCCATTGTCGTCGGTGCTATAACTGTTGGCCTAGCCACCATTAATTCAGCCGCTTCCCTTCATTGTGTAATTCTGGAAAGAGTTCTAAGGGCTCCAATGTCGTTTTTTGACACAACCCTTTCTGGGAGTCTAATCAATTATTTTTCCAAAGACGTGGATGTGTTGGATAATTTCATTCCACTTAACGTTAAGGCTACACTGAACAGTCTGTGCTCAACAGTCAGTCTCATCATCAATATTGTCTATTCTACTCCAATTTTTGCAGCATTCATATTTCCTGTAACTGTTTTCTACTTCTTTCTGCAGGTAAGCCAAATTTTCCAACAAAATTGCGAATCGTTTTAACACGTCTAAAATATTGCAGAGGTTTTACATTGCTGCATCGCGACAACTGAAGCGAATGGAAGCTGTCTCACGGTCCCCGATCTATTCGAGTTTCAGTGAAACACTTGCCGGTGCAACGACCATTCGAGCGTTTGGCCAACAAAGCAACTTTATCGATAATCTCCAGAAACAAGTTGACGACAACCAAAAAGCATACAGTCCATTCCTGGCTTCTACTTTGTATGTCACTAATACGTTGGGAATTAGTAAATCACAGTATGTGGTACTTTGAACAGATGGATTAATGTCCGGCTGGAACTAATCGGTGCGTTAGTAACATTTGCTGCTGCAATATTCTCACTTGACGCCCGAGGCAAGCTTGACCCAGCAATAGTGGGGTTATCAATCTCTTCGTCACTAGCGATTACACAGCAGCTAAAATTTTTGGTCAAGTTAATGAGTGAGCTGGAAACAAATGTCGTTTCAGCTGAGCGGGTTACGGAACTTAGCAACGCTCCGCAGGTAAATTGAACAATCCCCCATCTGCAAAATGTAATGTCGCTCCTATGCTTTCAGGAAGCAGCTTTGCTGTTGGAAAAACGACCGTCAAAGGGGTGGCCCGAACGTGGCGAAATCATATTTCGAAAATACCAGACACGGTATAGAGATGGATTGGATTTGGTGCTGGAGGATATAACATGTCAAATTCACCCAGGGGAGAAGGTAGTCGTTACTGTTTTGTGTAACCGCCAAATTGTTCACAAATTGATTATCGCTTATAGATTGGTGTGGTTGGGCGAACTGGTGCAGGAAAGTCGTCCTTGACTTTGGCATTATTTCGGCTTATAGAACCGGTTTCTGGAAGTATTTATATTGACGGGGAAGATATCTGCAAATTTGGTCTCCGCGACCTCAGATCCAGCATTACAATAATACCTCAGGTATATACAGAAATACGGCTTATGGTGATGAAAGATCTTCTAAAGGCAATAAATTTATTTCTACCAGGACCCCGTACTTTTCTCCGGTACGTTGAGAATGAACCTTGACCCAATCAACCAGTTCTCTGATTTTGAATTATGGAAATGCCTTGATTCTGCACACTTGAAAAACTACGTAAAGTCCTTACCCCAAGGATTGGATTTCAGCGTAACTGGGGATGGGTCTAACTTCAGGTTGTTTGATAATGTTCTTTATACTTTCGTTTTGTATATCCCCTAACATCAAATTTAGTGCTGGTCAACGCCAACTGGTATGCCTCGCTCGTGCCTTACTTCGTCGGAGCAACATTGTTGTGCTGGATGAAGCCACAGCTGCTGTAGACGTCAAAACCGACTCTTTAATTCAGAATACCATTAGATCACAGTTTTCAACTACAACTGTGATTACAATAGCTCATCGGTTGAATAATATAATGGACTCGTCAAGGTAAGCCACAATATGCAACAAATACGAACAATGAATGTGTTATTTAACCAACAGAATTTTGGTTTTGGACAACGGCAAGGTTGCGAAATTTGACACTCCACAAAATCTAATGACTGATACATCCTCCATACTCTACGCCATGGCAAATTATACGTTCAACCAAAAATGAATACTCAAAATGAATTAAATGAAGGTTGCGAGACAATCTGTTTGAAACCCGCATATTGTGTTATAAATAGCCTTTTATAGGTAAAACTAAAAACTAATAAAAACCAATTCTTGCTTTGACTGCCTTGTAATCTCAGATAATTCTGCTAGATACTATTTTTTCTGATCCTTTGTGAGTGTAATTGTGAGCAGTTTACGCCGCGACAACACGCCGCGCGTCTATGTCTTAGACAAGTTTGAGGGGAGTGGGGATTTGGCAAGACTTGGGGATTTGTGCATAAACGCGTAGGAGAGTTGTCTCATCCCACGGTGTAACGCAACTTAACCTTGGCGGTTGCAAGCCATATCACCGCGACATTCCTCTCGAAATCAAAATGAAAAAAGCCAGTTATGTATATGATTAGATTTAATGCAAAAATTCAAAAAGTCCTCATGGACGACAGCAGTCTTGCACCCAACGATATAAACTTTTCAAGTAGATATTTTCAGTAACATGCCTCTAATCATTCGGGAATTCCATGATAAAGTGTCGGTCCATATTTCTACTAACGGCTTTTATAATAATTATTCCAGAGGACTGAAGGAGGTATTTCATTTCCAATTTGCAGAGAGTTAGATAATGGGACTATGAACAGTGAACATTGTAGCTTCGCATTGAGCCACATAAAAAATAGCAGTGCAAGTACCGTTTAAGCGTTGTTGTGGGATAGGGTTGCGGGCAAGTAGACTGTGGGAAAGGGCTGTATTTGCATAGATAGATGCAGACTGCTGGCACACTACAACTTACCGAACATCTTCTCTGCTGCATGCATATAAGCGCTGCAACCCTGCCCGTCCAATGCAAAATGCATAAGGGAAAAAATTTAAAGGGATACACTAATCTTTTTATCTACTTCCTAGATATGACCCCTGGCACCCATTGGACAGGTAAATGCAGCATTCCAAAGTCCTCAGGGTCCGGAAAAGTGGTGAAGGTCGGACAAAACTCATGCAGGAGGACGAAATGAAAAGGAATGAAATACCTAATAACACACTCAATGCATGTCCGACATCCTAAAAGTATTTTTCATTCAGGTATTCATTAAGACATTTGAATTTACACAACTATTTTGCATTCGTCACTGTTGTTGTTGTTGGGCTTAAAACTGTCTTATATAATAGAATTATATAACCAACACCATCCCACCTACGTGCTTTACGGGATAACTGGATATTGTGTCTTGAAGCTACTCCCTGTTCTCTCCACCCAGTCACAAAGGGATAAGACGGATTTCTTTATACATCAACAAGCGCTCAATTCCGTACAACAACAATAAATAAATGCATATGACTTGTATAATTGTTTATGCACGTGGTATCAACAAGCAAGAAGTCTGCTTTTATTAATAAGCATTTTTAAAACGAAATGGATTCAAAACCGATCACCACAGCCAAAAAGACAGCAGCTGTTGCGGCTGAAAGACCTCCTGTGGAACATTTGACGGCTGGCTCTTTTGCAAGAGTCAAAAAGTGCAACCCACGATTTGCAAAACCATGGTACGTGAGAACATCACTTTCACCACGAGCCCAAATCACGACCATATTTCCAAACTGCGTAATATTGACGGTATCAAATCAGCATAGAATTTACAAGCACATGATGCTTCTCCTACCAGGATTATAGAATCCTCGGCAACATCTCCCGTGTCCCGTTTCCGGGAAAATTCAATCGTTGTGTTTCCATCGGTCTCTACCGCATTTGAGAAGGTCCAATCCTGACTGTCATCAAGTTTGAGGGGGGTTGAGGGCGCATCAACAGGGGAGTAGTAGTCCTGTAGATGTTAATATTCTATACTAGAAAGAACATAGGATACCAATTTTCAACTAACCCCAGAGTACGCAGTCCCGTTAGGGTAAACACCAGCTACGAAAATGTCTGAAAAGTACATCTCAGGTTTGGGTGAAATTCCAAATCCGACAAACCCCAGGGTGTTGGCAGTAAGTTTGAATGAAAAGGAGTCATTCCCTTCGTGGTATTCCCATTCCAGGTGCACGTTTCCATCCCTGTCCAACTGTTCCCGGGAAGCCAGGGCAGCGGCTTGTGCAACCACAAGGAGTAGGACTGGAGCAATAAGAAATTTGAGCATGGCAATGGTATTTTTGGAAAAATAAGTGCGTGCAAACCAATTGAGTATTCAGTATGATATGACTGCGGTCGTTTTTCGGAAGGAAAAATGTTTTGGCCCATTCCCTTGGTTTTGTTTAGGAATTCAATTGCCAGGTTACAGAGTTCTCCTGGGTATAAAAAATAGATACTATGATTGCATTGTATGATTGATTGCTGATTGGAGTCATGTCAGATAACGCTTTCATTTCGATACAACAAGTCGAAACAACGATCTCGACAATATGAGGACAAGGATGTAAAATGACATATGAGTAAGTATGCAATTGAGAATAACTTTATACTTAGTCAACGATGTTAGTTAAACCCCTAATGTTCTGGTACTATGGCTAACCCCGACATTGGCAAAACACTGCCGTATGACACAACAATGCATAAAAAGGTTGGCATTCAAGACCACAAAAGCTGCCTTCCATTGTATACTGTTTCTGCAGCAAGAGAACGATTGACAACCAAGGATACATGGGTTAAGGCATATGAAAAGGAGGTTTGACCTCTTGCCTCCTTTGATTCTACGAAAATGAATCCCACAAAATCCACACCAGAACGTAACCCATACAAACAGATCCAGGTCACATGTGAGCGAGTTGTCTCCGCCCTGCTGGCAATAAGTGTCATTGCATCAGCTTATGTCAGGAAATGGCCATGGGAGGCTTCATCATCACCATCGTTGGGAAGCATACTCTCTCAGACACCATGTTCAATAACGTTCGTTACATCCAATAAAACCCAAGAGGCACTTCCGACTCCGACTGTTGCTCACGAACACACCTTGATCACAGCAAGACGCGAGTACGCTCGGAACAATGGGTCGGAAGTCCCCCAAATGTCCTCCATCCCACCCACGTATAAAGAGCATTCACACAAGGGAACATTTGGGGGTGTTAGTGCACTTCCTTAAACTAAATTTCGGAAGAGGTATTTAGAGGACGGAAGAAAGGAAACCTTGAAATTAAATCCTTGCATTCCATAATTACACCGAACTAATGATACCTTGTCAGACGCGATTTAACCATTAATTTTGTTCCAAACATGCAGGACCTTCCACTCCCGTGGGTTCGTCCAAACTGTTGCGTTTGCCTACAAGGCCACCACAACCTCGTCCTCCGCCCTGACGACGCCTGGACGGCCATCATGGTTCAATTCTCGCTCTTCATTAATTTTCATGCGGATACTCTTCGGGACCGGTTTGTGGATCACAAGGGAAAAGAAGAACTGACCGTCTGCCTCCCAGGTGGTGGCCTTCACTCTCAAGTCTACGACTACGACCAGTGGCCCTTCATTGATGTGAACAATTTGGCCCCAGGTGCAAGCGTGCAGCAGCAGCAGCAGAGTTTTGTTTAGGTTGTCTTGTTGAGGATTGCCCAAGGCAAGTGGTAGAGCATATCATCATCAACAGGTTGTTTTTTTCCGTTGCTTTATATATTATATCATATCATCTCTATGCTACAATGCTGCATCTCCATCCTTCTCTCTTCTCACTTCACCACCAGTCCAGATGTTGGATAGACAAATCACAATCACAAACAAACTTTTGGTTCATTTATTTTTTGCTCTCTGAGTTCACATTTAAACTCTAAACACTTTTGTTTTAATTTGAAAGGCCTTAGAAATTAAACACACTGAAAATTCCCATAAAAGTCATACCTCGAAGGGAGAGAGAGGGCCATGGAATTGGAAACTTTGAAAATAGAAGACCGAGTCAACCTTCAACAATTATTCCAGGCATCATCATCATCATCAGGGACCCATTTTGATGGAAAGTTCCTCTTGGTTCGAACCATCTCAGCTCCTACTTTCGGTCCAGGGGGCAGCATCCTTGTGCCCATCACGGACCCTGAGGCCAGCAATAAGAATGCGAGAACGACTCAACTGTCCCTTAAATACTACTCCAATGTTACGGCCATTGAAAGGACCATGGGAAACCAACTACTCAAGGACGTTGTCCCACTGGGGATGTACTTGGCCGTAGGCCAGCTACAACTTTGTTCCAAGAAAGTAGTAGTTTGTGACAATCCTTCCCAGATTCGACTCCTGAGTGGCAAGAAGGTCAAGGAAATTATGGGCCAGGGTATGTCTTTTTTATAGTTATGGACTTACAGTGGAATGTGTTCAGAAAAAGGGTCCATTGTTAGTAAAATGTATGTTTCCTTTTCTATGATTAGGATTCAAATGGTCACTTCTCAACGCCCAAGATCGTCCTCACTCATTCTGGGAGGACTCTGGATCAGTCATGTGGAAAAAGCTTTGGGACTTTGGAAACAATCATTTCATGTCTAGCTGTACTTCTGATGCGATTCGTTTCTTTGACCTAGCCCTTGACTACGCCTCAAGAGACGTGGAAGAGTCCATCACTCTTAGCAACAAGGCGTTAGCCCTCCTCAAACTTGACTGTCCCAATGCTGCCTTGACCACTGCGAGGGACGCTGTGACGGCACATCTTCTCAACAGCTCGGCCTACCACAGGATGGGCATGGCACTTGTGGCTCTTGGGAGGTACGAGGATGCTGTGGCGGAGCTGGACGTCAAGCTTCCAATGCTCCCGGATCAAGAGGTGAGAGGGATGTTAAAGGAGTTGCTGGAAAACGCCAAGAAAACGTGAGTACCAAAGCAATAATGATTCATGTAAAAAGAAGTATGAAGCTATGAGATTTGTATTCCAATGTATTCCAATCTAGGAAACCAGGGCCTCCCTCCCCCAAAGTGCACATAGCCCACGAGATGTCTCTTATTGGAATGCTACAGGGTGGACATGACCCCAACAAATCTTCTGCCTACAGAACGCTCTCTCCCTCCGAAATCCAGGAGGTTCAAGATATCCCCGACTATGTGGGCCCAGTGGAAGTGCGAGCTCGAGGCAAGGACGAAGGTGGAGGTCACGGACTGTTTGCCACAGAAGACATCACTCCTGGACAAGTCCTTCTGGTGCGCCAACCCATGGCGTATCATGTCTGTAAGAATTTTGTGCCGCACACGTCATGCCGAAATGAAATGTTGACTTCCATTGCCAACTCGGTTCATTTCGATCCCAGCATTGGGCCGTCCCTTTACAAACTGTGGGCTGGGGAAGAGTTGGGATATGATGAGACATCAACCTTGGTGGATATGAAGAGAATCGCTGGGATCCTGGACATCAATCCATTTGCAAGGCAAAGGCCCGGGTTGGACAATGACTGGGGAGGCTTGTGGATCCTGCCTTCTTTCATCAATCACAGTTGTTCCCAAAACAATGTACAACGGAATGTTGAAATTAACAAATGTTTCATCAAGGCACTGAATCCTATTAAGGCAGGGGAGGAACTGCTCATGTCGTATGTCAACTCACTTTGGGGGCTCAAGGAAAGGGAGGAGTTTCTCCGTGACTCTTTCGGTGAGTGGATAAACCCTTAAGGTTCAGTTGTCTTTACTCTCATTGTCTTCTTCCAGGTTTCCGCTGCACTTGCTCCCTCTGCGATTGGGAAAGGACGGAGAAGAAAAGTCCAGTGGGACGTCGACGTGCAAAGCTAGTGAAGCTCTTTAACGCCAGTGTGGCTGCAAATCACGGACATGACTTGGATTTTGAATTCTGGACCCCGTACAACCTGAAAGAAGTACTCTCGGACATTGAATTCCTTGAGGGGTTGTGGAAGGAGACGAGGATCCCTTATCTCTTCGACGTCAATGGACTCAAGACGCTCATGTTTCATCTCGCGATTTTAGGGACCATGGGAAAGCCTCCGAATCCGAAGCGAAACCAAGAAGCACTTCGAGTGGCACAGTTAGCTTTGGCGATTGGACGTCATGGGGTTCAGGAGATAGGTGCGTTGGGGGACATTCATGAGATCCTCGTTCGTCTACACTCCCCCAAGGAGGACATCATAGCCAACTTGAAGGAACTGAAAAAGGAAATAGTGTCCTGGTATGGATCTGTCGAGGGAATACATATTATGCATGACCCAACGCTTCAGGGTTTGAAGGGACTGGGCATTGATTTCTTTTCTATTTAAAAGCTATTTGTTCAAATGGGCTTATGCAAAAATCGACCACCAAAATTAAAATTAAAACCCTAAACATAAAAAAAAATAGAAAAAACAAATAAAAAGTGTGACGAGTGCTATCAAATGCACAATACTTTCTCATCAGTTCTAAGAGCGCATAACTAAGAGTTAATTCAGTGTGACCGGGTCTCAAGAGCCAATGGCTCGATCTTAATCCATCAAGATCATCCCGGCTTAACTATTATTATTATTATTATTATTATTAAGGGTCCCTTTTTCTGGACTTAATTAAATATAATTGGATTGAATGAACATAACCAAAATGATTGGTCTCAGCCGTGTAATATTTTTGAACGTTGAAAGTTATCGCATTTTGTTTGAGAATCATCATCACTTGCTCAACGCGTGCAAGGCAAGCATTCATGCAGGAAGGAGCAGCACATAGTTTGTTTTGCTGAGCTGTGTAATGTGAAGTTTATACATGGTTGGCTCTTCACTTCACTTCACTTCAGCACCAGCCCTGGTGATGCTTCTATATAGACAAAAAAGTAAAAAACTTGGTTTAATTCTTCTTTCTCTTCTCTGAGTTCAGATAAAAATTTGAAAAACTTGAGCAATTTGTAATACTGAAAATTTTCATACCACAACAAAAGTGTGAACCTCGGAGGAAGGACGATGGAAACTTTGAAAATAGAAGATCGAGTCACCCTCCAACAATTATTCCAGGCATCATCGTCATCATCAGGCAATAATTTTGATGGAAAGTTCCTCTTGGCTCGAACCATCTAAGCTCCTACCTTCGGACCAGAGGACTCCATCCTCCTCCTCTCCATCACGGACCCGGAAGCCAGACAAACGACTCAACTGTCCCTTAAACACTACTCCAAGGTGTCGGCCATTGAAAGGACGAAGGGAGACCAACTACTCAAGGACGTTCTACCACTGGGGATGTGCTTGGCCTTACTGGAACCTGCACTCAGCTCCAATAAGGAACTAGAGGTTGACAATCCTTCCAAGATTCAACTCCTGAGTAAGAAGAAGGTGGAGAAAATTATGGGCCAGGGAATATCTTTGTTTTATATTTGTTAAACTGAGAGACTTAAGTTTCTTTTTCTATAAAAAAACCATAGACTTCAAATGGTGCCTTCTCAACGACCAAGATCTCACTCCTCAGTCATTCTGGGAGGAGGGAGTCTCACAACCAGCGATATGGAAGAAGCTTTGGACCCTTGGAAATTGGAAACACTCTTGCCTTTGACTGCATCTCTGATGCGATTCGCTTCTTTGACCTTGCCCTTGACTACCCTCCAAGTGAGTCAAAGCAAAAGTCCATCACTCTCAGCAAGAAGGCATTGGCCCTCCTCAAACTTGACTGTCCGATTGCTGCACTGGAGACTGCGAGGGCCGCAGCCACGGCACATCCTCTCAACAGCGAAGCCTATCTCGTGATGGGCATGTCACTAGTGGCTCTTGGGAGGTTTGAGGATGCTG
>JAQGCL010000137.1:0-21886 GCA_034699605.1 Isotomiella paraminor | reverse complement strand
ATTGTGTTTGTCCTTCCCCGCTCCATTGAGTTGAGGATATATTCGGATGCTTGTCAGGAGTTTTTTCCGCTTGTTGTTCCAGGAGCACTGAAAGAACTCTGAATTTTAAACTTTGCAAACTTATCACAATTGTGGACTTTTTGAACCCATTTTTTCGACATTTGTCTTACTGCAGTCTTCAAATATTTGAAAAATAAAGTTGGTTATAGACTTTAAAGGTTGTTTCATTGTAAGCATAATTTGAGAATGAGTGTCGACATTAGCGATTTGGTATCCTGTTAAGGCAGCATATAAATCGTGTTTGAAAGCAGAAAATGTTTAGCATTCCCATCTATGCTTTTATGGCCCGTAATTGCCGTCTCTTGTTCTCACCAGTTCGCCTTTCAAAATCACTCCGTCACATCAACATCTCGTGCAAATGGTTTCATTTGGAAATGTATGGCAACCCGGGTAACAGACTAATACTGGGTGTTAGTCTGAACATAAATTATGGTAATCGGGACAATGTTTACTCCACCGCTTCCCATTTGACTTTCCCGTAGAGAATGAATCCATGCGTGGACAGATCGACATGCCATAAACGTCAGATACATAATACATCATTCTTCTCTCTCTAATGCGAACGGTATATTTTTTTAAAGAACTGACAAAATGATTAGGCTGAAAAGGAAAGTTATTTGAGACACTTGGCACAACTTGTATCACAGATGGATTACAAACCCTGGATGTGTCATACTAGTCGCATTCATCAATCCGAACCTTATTGAAAACCATCAATAACGATATTGTTGCATATAGGCAGCTTGATGTCTAAAATGTCCGACACTTCCTATAGTACCATTTTAAGATGCGCGGTATTTGTGACCTCCGTTATATGGCTAGGAAGCCAGGTAATAAATCAACTGGTGAACACACCGGTATCACCAGCCACGGAACCCTGCCACCTGAATCCGTTCAATCCTTTTGTAAACCCTCCTCGACAAAGGTGGAAACAAGTGTCTTTTAATCTTCGACAACGATAAATGGATTAAGATCGCGGGATCTTATTCAACGGTCCATGCCAATCACTTATCTGTGACATTGTTAACGCAGGGATTACAACTGTTATAAAACACTTCACACATGCAATAAACCTTAAATTGTTTTATCTGACAATGTTTGACGCGGTTCGGGTACATTAGCTTGCGTTGAATAGAACGTGATGACTCATTACCCAACCTGTAGTTTTTCCACAAACGGAATAGATAACTGAGAACTGCTCCCCCAGTTCCAGGATTGTTGATGATAACACGTCAATTAACGGTTACATAACGAATTGAATTTAACGAATTCAGTCCACCTTTCTTTCATCTTTTCCAGATAAGGATGAATCGGAATATGGATTGGCAATCTGGATTTTCAAACCCTCATTCAACTTTAGAACTTAAAGCTAGATATTTAAATTTGCACAATTAAGTTCCTAATAATGGCGGATTTTCTCTCTTTCACATTTTTCGCACTTACAATATTTGGTTTTTCCTGTGGACAAAACCCGGTCGTCACCATCCTCAACACGACCCTTCCAATTGCATCGGACGAACTGGCCGTGGCGTATCCAGGCGGTGACCACATTTACTTATTTGGAGGAGAGGCACCTGCATCCAGAAGACAGATCCTCCGGTTCTCAATATCTTCCCATCAAATAGAAACCATTGGCCAGCTGCCATGGGACAACGGTTACGCGGCAAGCGTACTAGATGCTGCTGGGAACATTTACCTTCTAGGCGGTTGGTATGGGACACACAACGACGTTATCCTAAAATTCAACACCAGCACCCACGCCGTAGAACAAATTCCAACTGCGATGCCTCCTATTTTTGAAAACCATGAGCTAGTCTCGTGGCAAAAAGACGCTTCATCGGAAGCTTACGTTGTGGCATCAACAAGGGACCCCCTAAGTACTCTCTATTTGATGAGAGTTTTAAATGGTCAGGTTGAAGTCGTACGAACCTACACTTTGTCTCACCCATTTTCGGCTTGTGCAATTGAAGTTATTGGAAGTCAAGTTTTTGTGATGGGAGGTGAATCATCTTTTCCTTGGTTACCTGGTTGTGTGTTGATCTTTGAACTGAGCTTGGAAAATGGAGAGTTGAAGCTTCGCGGAGAATTACCTACTCAAAATAGAGGATACAACCGAGCTATTTCTTATGGAGCTACCGGAATTTGGTACATCCTTCCTCAAGAAGTCCCTTGGGCCGTGCATAAATTCGAGGTGCGAAAGAACAGCCGAATCATCTTTCCCATGAGTAATCCGGAAGCCCTTAGCAGCCTGACATCCCTCTGGAGTCCTGCGTACGTCTATGTAAAGCAGCTTGACCGCATCTTCGTTTTTGGCGGCTTAAGGCAGAACTCGACATACGAGTCATTGATTTGGTACGTTGATATGTTTCCTGATAAATCTGGCGGTATGAGTGCAAAGATAACCGGGGTAGCAGTGCAATCCGTGGTAACTTTATTGGCTCTTGTGTGGTTGGCAACTATATTGGTCTCTTTCTAAATTGGTAGCATGATGAAATAAATTTGACTATGACATTTAGAACGCGTCGATTTTGCTTTAAGCATTTCGGTACACAATCTATGGCATATGTATGCGAAGGGCTAATAACAACTTAAATCACATCCATGGGAAGTTACTAATGCCTTCCTCTATCAAAAACACTACAATACAAAATCAACCCAACAGACCAGGAGGTAGAAAGTGATGGCCACATACGAGTCCAGACTCACATCCTTGTAAGCTTTTGCATTGATAGACCAACCTTTCCAGCTGTCCTCGCCATTCGCCCGTAACCATCCACATATTTCCAATACTCATAAAATCCAGCCTGAACCATATAACCTCCTACCTTGTGGGCTCGTGAAGCTAGAAAAAACTGTGTAATGAGGTTTAATCCATCCGTAACTGTCCACCGTTAAAATGCAAATGTTTTCGCCACTACGAAATTTCGAAAACGGCTTCCCACGAAATATCCTAAAATCGTAGTCAACGATTGGTAGAATTCCTTTTTTCTCGACCACTTCTTCAATGCACGTTGCGCTCAACTGAAAAAAACAGTAGGTAAGCAAAGAACACAATTAGTATTAAAAGACTAACCGCCACTCCGCAATTTTCAACAAAGACAACATCAGACATGGTAACACCTTCTTCAACAAAATCCTTAGGGGCCCGCAGGGAAAGGTAATAAATCAAACCACCCGTAGCCTCCACGTCAGTTCCCGCTGGTCTGAAAACAAATAATTTTGACACTGCATGTCATTGCATGGCCATACATTGTATTGCATACCTGTATCCCGAAGCCCACATTTCCGCTGGCAAGCGATACCCTGTCTCTACCCTTGGAGCCAAAAGGAAACTGGTGTAAACACCACTGCAACCGTTTATGGTTACAATATGAAGCAAGGCCGCTAGACGTAGCAGCGATGAAACCGGCGTCAGTCGAAACCAGCACAGAAAACACAGAATGAAGTAGAGACTGGAAAACATGTGAGAGATATGTTCAAAATAGGTGAAGCGTGAATGCTTGATTGGCCACTTACAATTAGTTTCCTCGATTGTACATTTCCAATTGAACAGTGGAGACCGAGGCAAAGGAAGACCACAACCATGGCGTACCACACTTGCGGATGATACGGGGTAAGGAATATCCCCCAATACGCCCCAAGTGGTGGCTCCTGCACCTTGCAGTAAACAAACCGAAGGAACGTCTCTGTGACTTTGTTGTGCCACGACATATGGGTTTTAAAGGAGAGGATGTTCTCCTGGGTTGAGTATGTAAACGAATTAGGCACCTGAGAAAAGTAGAGTTCTTTGTTGTTGATAATTTCCTTCCGGTTTTTGTTCTGAATTGGACGCTTAGATACATTCAGGCGAGAGAACAGGATTTGCGCTACAGCTTCGTAGGGTGAACACCTAGGCCTAGACCTTCTTGGACGATCCACGAAACATTTGACATGTAAAAAGCACCAAAGACTTGAACTGCAACTCCTCGAGGACTCCCTAAATCTTTTTCGTTCATCATTTCGTGAGCTTTGAGTAACAGTGCTACGGATTTTGATGGCAAATCTGTGTTCCACAAGATTTGTGTCTGAACATTCTTGGCATTGAAGTAGGAATGCACGGTTAGCTCTGTCATATGGCCGATGGTTCTGTTGATTTCAAGAATCCCAAGCGGAACATAAGTGTTGAATTGAGTCGACATTTCGATCATTTCTGAAATTTTGACTAGGAGTACAGCTGTGTTGGAAAACTCAAGCACTGACGCTTCTACCATCCCACCCCGAATTTATCCATATGAAATACACTTAAATTGTCGAAATCGTGCTGTTGGGTCTCCTACGTCCACCCCAAAGTCACCCACCAGCACCTCAGAGTCCACCCCCACTCACTTCACCACATCTCAAAGGGCACCACTCCCACAGGTCACCCCCAAAAAATTTTTGGAGAGCAGAAACTAGAGCAGACTTCTGGCCGACTTCAAAGCTCGCGGCGAACTCACAAATAGCAGATGTGGAAGATTCAACTCCACCAACAACTGACACCTACTTCCTTGGTTTATTGTCGTCATTTACAGAATACACAGGTTGTGGGATTGCGATACAATAGAAGACGACAGTTGGTTGCAGAACGTTGGAGAAGTTTGGAAGTCTGTTTACAATATTCGTCATCCAATCCTATAAAAAAGAGTAAACTAGTATTTTCCACCTCATGGTAACCTTCGTTTTTCCTATCATAGAATAGTAAGGACCGGTAAATTCTGAAAGCAAAGGATTAGCCGAAACCATAGTATGTGAAAGAAGAAGCAGTTACTCAAAAAGGCGAAGAAGGGAAGAGTCATGCATGGAGATTTTGTTCTGACCCGTCTGATAGACAAGTATGGACCGCCCGGGCGAATTCCATATGTACCGTACACGTCATGTGTTTTGGGGGTTTGTTTTCCGCCTGTTAAAAAGGATACTTTTGCCACTATTGGGAATTGTTGATATTCATAAAATTCGGAAGTGGGAGCGTTTCATCCTGTGCGGCTTGTCACAAAAATTTATTGGTTTGAATTCGATATCGAGATATCGGTTGGGTGATTACCCAAATGCCTAACACTGTTTGGCTCTGATAGACAAGAACTTCGGTTGGCGGCAGGAATTGGACGCTTAGATACATTCAGGCGAGAGAAAAGGATTTGCGCTACAGCTTCGTAGGGTGAACACCTAAGCCTAGACCTTCTTGGACGATCCACGAAACATTTGACATGTGTAAAAAGCACCAAAGACTTGAACTCCTAGAGGACTCCCTAAATCTTTTTCGTTCATCATTTCGTGAGCTTTGAGTAACAGTGCCCCGGATTCCGATGGCAAATCTGTGTCCCACAAGATTTGTGTCTGAACATTCTTGGCATTGAAGTAGGAATGCACGGTTAGCTCTGTCATATGGCCGATGGTTCTGTTGATTGCAAGAATCCCAACCGGAATATACGTATTGAATTGAGTCGACATTGTGCTCTTGACCGATGGTTGTGAAATTTTGACTAGGAGTACAGCTGTTGGAAAACTCAAGCCCTGACGCTTCTACCACACTTTCGGCTTCCTTGTGTGACCCCACAGAGATAAGAAATACAAGACATAGCGTAGTCCTTCTGCTCTGGGCAACTTTGAGTTGTCTCGAATCGTTGAGGTAGGCTTCAGCATTCCAGGATTGAGTCAATGATTTTCCTTGGCCGTCGAACTCTTGGGTAAAAGGCAACGGTTTTCCCAACGATAAATGTAAGTGAATATACTGGATTTTGGTTTGCGCAATTCATGTCTACTACAGATTTGCACAAAACGGTGAGTTTAATTTTTAGTTGTTCAAACGACGATTTCTTCACCACAAATCCAACTAAAAGGAATTTATAGCGCTGATAGCTTTTTCCAATCAACTTTTTTTCAGAAATGCCTAATTACAAAGAATCAAATTTCCTTCAATCGCAACAGTAATTATATATGGGAGAAATAGAAACGGAGAAGAAAACATGAATGTATTGATCAGCTCTATTCCAGGGTCCTGCAAGAAACTCATCAACTTTTACCCCATAATTAAAAAGCTTATTGTAATCCCTGGGCATTACTCTGGACGTACGACTAGTTATTGTGTAGGCGACGTGGCATAAGCTTACATTCAGGCGTCGTAGGAACGAAGTAATTTGATTAACTCACCCATTAAAAATGTTGTGCAGGAAGAAACCGCAAGTGCAGAGGCATACAGTCGGAAAGGGTTTTCAGAAAATTCTGATAACGAAACTTGGTATATACGTGACTTATTTCCTCTTTCCTCTCAACTTCGGATTTACGATCGTCGAAGGAGGTTGGGGTACCTCGGAAAACCCCAACTTACATCGAATCCTGGACGATAACAATCCAGACAACACTCCGTGTTGGCAAACAGTGATTTTAGGAAGGCAACGAAATAAGTTTGAAGCTTCCCGGGCACCAACGACAATTTGGGAATCGGATAGTGGAACAGACCATAAGTCATACTATGCATACAGCCTTTTCACAATGAAACTAAAGGAAAGAAGGTGTGAATTGGCCTTAGTTTCCATCTGCAGGGACTGGGGTTTCCAACCGCTTCGAAAGGATGATATTAACAACGGATGTAACTCAACGGCTGAATGTTTGGGGAATGTGGTTGAGAGGTTCCAAAGGAGCCATCCCGTATACAACGGTGAGTTTGGTTCGATTTATCGGGGACAGTGGCGCAGCATGAGCCTGTTAGTCATCGTAGTCCCTTGCGTCACGACTGGTACATCCTCCAATTGGAATATTCTCAAACACGATGGCAGGCCTTTGGTATGGCACCATGAAATGCAACTGGAAATATCCCAGCCACTCATAGGTGTCCTTCTCCTTTCCCCACTATCACGCTTTGAAGAGATTCGGGTCGGTGCTAACATTGGCCCAGTGCTTCTCGTATCGTCCCAACGGTACCCTAGCATTCTTTGTTACAAAAACGCGACTTGCAAAGTGATGACCATCCTTCTACCGCCGGTCAGAATCCCCATAAACCACCGAAACACTAGAGAAATTCGTGCGATTGTGCGTAACCATCCTGTGATTACCCAAGCCATCCGGTGGAAATTTCGGAACCAGGACAGGTCACACTTTCTCAGATTCAACGAAGGATGGGCGTACAAAGTTTGGTTATTCTCGTGGATGAAAGAAGTGCTACAGAGTAAAGTCAATCAATCCCAAAACCGGCACGATGAGTACCCTAAGAGTTCACCTATGGTGGGTGCCGGAAGTATACTAGAGTTTAGACAGTCTTTGGGAGAAATGATGACCTACGGGCGAGTAGGTTATAGCTTCTTGTCCTGTGCAAGGGCTGAAAGTTTACTCCAGTTCCAGATGTACCACAAACCTTTCATGGCCAACTTGTGGATTGGACTTGGGTTTACGTTTATAAGCCTGTGCTTGTCCATCGTATGCTGGGAAAGGTTCGTTCTGAAGAGTGACGCAGCGGATGCAGGAAGGGTAATACTTTTCATAATGAGTTCACTGGTTGAAGATTGGCATTCCATGCCATCCATCCTCAGTGGAAAAACTGTATTCAGAATAACATTTGGAATGTGGCTTCTGGTCTCTACAGTCCTCAGTACCGGCTACATTGGAACGGTTATCAACTTTGTCAATGTTCCTCCGACGGGTAGACCCTATAACCGTTGGGAATCTCTTCCCTGCCTTCACGACAAAAGAGTTGATATTGATTCTTTTGAGAACTGGAAGAAAAGATATATTGATACACAGTGGAGTCCCTTCATAAACGCTTCAACTCTTAGCATTGCGGTTCAGCGGAGGAAAAGAGAAGAGCCTTACGTTGGATGCATGGAGGTTTTTTGTGACCCGCATAATACGCAGAAAGGGATAACATACTTATATACAGCTAAAAACCGGGCGGGGGAATTCAGTGTGCGTGTGCATAATGATCTTTGGGAGCTTGTGTTCCTCATGTTGAGAAGGATCCATCGATTGTCTTATATGGATACAATTCCAAAGTGGGAGCGGTTCGTCCTGTTCGGGTTGTCACGAAAACTTGTCGGTGTTAATTCCGTACCGAAATATCGATTGGGTGATTATACAAATGTCTCACACTACTTGTCTTTGATAGACGAGAACTTTGATTGGCGGCAGGAAAAGGCCTTGGAAGATGATTACATGCGCCAGTGTAAGGCCTCTATCTTTGCCTATCTAAGGTTTGCAGGGATGGAGGATCTTGAATTTGAGCACTTTAAAAGAATTTATCCCCACGTCCCGTGGTACAGGAACGTAGACGATGAACTATTCCTCTCGATGCCGAGGTTTATTAAGTTCCTTCCCCCTCACTATTCACCCATTCCCAGGTACTTCAGATGGATGCAAGACACGGGTGCCTTTGTAAAAGGGGTTGTACGTATTAGTGTAATGCTTCGGTTGGAAGAAAGGCTTCCACAAAGACCTACTTCTTGGAAGCCACACCCTGAAGGAATTTCCCTACAAAACTCCAGCATTGCCACAACCCTTGTCATCGCTATTGCAGCCCTTGGGGTGTCCTTTCTCACATTTTGCATTGAAAGCATAGTCGGAAGGAGCTGCACCTGGATGAGTATGCAGAACGCAGTTCGTCTTGGCAAATTTGTTGTTAAGGGACTAGTAGGTTAGAGGATATCCAAGTGAACATACCAACTTTGTAGGATTTAATGCCTTTACTTCACGAAACAGTTGCTTCCTCTTGATTCTCATGCCTTTTGCATGGCGTCCCAATTTCTGAGCCCCATATATCGCAACCTTTCCCGAAATCCCGAACCCACCCACAACTGAAACGAGCACGAAGGTTATCAGGAAGAAGACCCTTGTATTCTGTGGCATATATTCGTATACTGTTAAGCATATTCTTACATCGACCGGTGCGTGAGCCATTTGGTGATTATTACTATAGATTGAACAGACGTACGAGCCCTATGTCCACCACCACTTATAGTAGTAGTAATGTTTAAGAATCACCGAATGGCTCACGGGCCAGTCGACGTAAGAGTATTACTTGCAATAATGGGGGATTGAGAATCATCACGTATGCCCCAAAGGCTACCAAGTATCACATATTTTGAATTGGGAACGGAAGATTCCCTGGAATGTTCCGGAATGCGGTGTAGAATATTGCCACAGGATTGAAAGTTGCCTTGACCTTTGGGATGCACCGTTCCGTCCTTGCCCTTGGCGTGGTTTCCCGTATCTGCAGAAACGTTCCAAGGACCATCATCCCAACCATGGAGAGGGCGTTGAGCATGACGGAATTCTCTTGGTCCATCTGAACCCAAAGGAGCAGGTTTCGCCCTGTCGAAAGCTGGGAACCTTCGTCCCTATAACTGCAGCAGCGTATTCAACGGAGCTGGCGATCCCACGACTATCCCTCCTACAACAATTGCGAATGGACAGAGGAGGATACCCATACCGATATTGAACCACATGCACATTTTCACAATTGTGGGTACGTCAAGGCCTCCTTTTTGCTTTGCAACATAGGTTTGGCTCATATTTCTCAGGCATCTCCGTCCTTCAGCCAACCTTCCAGCTTGTCGATAGGTAACCCATTCCACAACAGTAGAGACGACTTTGTAATCTACGAATGCATATGCCGCTAATAGTTATATCCAAATTCATAAGCGATGTCTAGTGACGATTTGAGACACCCTCTCTAGTTATGACAGGTGAAGTACAGCCTTTTAACTTCCTACGTGCTTCTCTGAGTTTGAACCCAGAAACGACTGATGTTTAGATTACAAAGCCCCCCGAGGTTGACACAAGTGACGTGATGCTGACTCAAACAAATCATTTTTCGACCAGAACATCCCCCATTCATCAACCCTGCTTACTCAAACATAAATAACGCGGGTGTAACTACGTTTAAGTCGTTACAATTAATTCAGGCAACCGCAATATGTGGGAATTCGTTAGCTCGAGGTAACCATTTGATGTGTCATGTATGTATCCAGTTTAATTAGAATATGTCAACATGAATACAATGCATACACTCAAAAGTCGTCATGGTCATGATTGGCATCACTGTTCTCAACCTCATGAGGGGCATCATGACTGAAGTGGTTATGAGTTCCCTCAGCCTCGTCGTCTGTGCCATGATCGAAACCAAAGGCTTCCTCGTCTTGATACGGACTGGCTACAACATTCCCATCAAACTCATCATCTTCAAATCCAAAAGAAGACGTATCGTTGAGATATTCAGATCGAGACAGGGTGGGACTGTATGTTAGCACGGTTTCCACATCAGATTTGCTACAGTACTCCTCTCCACACTTGTAAACCACGTTCACTTTCGCTGCATCCCAATGACTCAACATTTTCCGTACTCCGATATTAGCTCCTTTTTTCTAGTCACAAAACATTTTCGAAATTACAATAAATAAATGGCTGAAATAGGACGTACCAACGGTTGGATGGTATCCTTCCCATTTTTACTGAACGACTTCCTTCGATAGTGCATAATGGAATGGTAGTCATACGGACCATTTACAAAACTGTTCCTACGCTTTTTCACAAAATTGTACTCCCTTCCCTTGACTATGTTTTCAAAGAAGACTTTGACGTAGTCATCTCGATCATAGCGCACTGAAATATAAATTGGAGTTGATAAATGGTGTGAAATAGTTGAGATTCGATGAGAATGACTCACCATGTTCATGTCTGAAGCCAAGAGCGTGGAGGATTTCATGCATTGTGATCCCATGCGTAATACATCCAGGCGGCAATCCAAGGTTCTAAATAACGCCGTTCATTCCAAAGTATCGCTTATTTTATGTCAGTTTTGACGTCCTTACTTGTTTCCCTCCCATCCTTCCGATGTATGAGTAACACCCACCTCGACCATTCTTGTTAATGTAGACGTAGTCCTTTTCGTTCTCCTTGGCTTGGTCTTCATCCTCATAAACGTCAAATTCAATGCACGTCTTTTCCTCAATCTCCTTCAGTCCTCCGAGTATCACTTTGGTTTCCTTCGGTGCTACAAATAATTGAAATATTTGAATTTTGTTACCTATTTTATTACGATGTTTCTTACAGTATCCATAACTGAGGACGATGGGAACGTAATACTTTTTACCACGCCGCAACCACATGTACTTGTGATTCATGGCCCCATGCGAGATCAGATCCGAGGGCCCAATTCCCCCTTGAGTGCACGTGTTATCCCCCTTTACCGTCGAAACTAAAAGTTTGTAAAAGTTGCATAATTAAAGGCGCCTAAATGTAAGCTTTATTGTAATTTGAAACCTCACCCACCCATTAAGAACGGATTAAACCAGAATACCGTCAGACTGATGATGATGAAAGACAGAAATGAGTTCATGAGGATGGATTTGGTTCTAGCCAACGATGCGGATGAGAAAGACGCGGGGGTAGCAGACCGTCACGGAAATTGAGAGTGAGACGGCTGCAGCTTCTGTTTAGTAGCTATCCATAAATGAGTAGGTTTGACTCCTTCGCTTCTCTTCTCTTCCTCAATTATAGCAATATGATGGTGATGATGATGATGACACGCATGAAGATCAAGTGCGGTTTCAATTTCACAATTGATCACGGTTTCGAAATACGCAAAAGTATGCGCTATAACTTTAAGACAACACTTTTTAACATACGTGTATTCAAAAATCCAATTTTGTGTTCAACTCACGAAAACCTAAGTGCCTTCCTTCATTGCCGAAGTCGAAATGCGAACTAACCTAGGCTACCTAACAGATAGTTGTAGATATAGTGTATGAATACTTTTAAGTCGAGTGAACATCAATTCATGTCTTGGGACCATACTCCCATGGGGAATAAGGGATTATGTAAACCATGATTGAACAAGGGTACCCATCCTCAGCGTATACCATGTGTCTTTAAGGATTCCATGGGTACATAAATGTATCTATTCTAAAGCAGAGGAAGAATTCAAATTGACAACGATATTGTGATAATCGTTTCATCGTCACATATTTCTCTCGGTTATCCGAAAAGTAAATTTTGTTTCATTTCAATTTATTCGCCAAATACCAATGTCACCAAAACCTTATCACGTCCATGCCATTGCCATTGTTCAAGAATTTAGTTGACAATTCATAACGTCATCACCTTGTTTTCCTTGTTCGTTTATCACACCGCCATATATCAAAATCTTATCTACACTCGCACTTTGTTGTTGTAATTAATAAAGTTGAGTGTTATTCACAAATTGACTTACGCTGACGGCATACCAGTTGGACCACACCTTGACTACACATTGCCATTACTTAAATCAACGCATTCAAAGGTAATAGTTTCTACTATTTTTTGAACTTGAATATCTAATCCTTAAAAAAATTACAGCAACAACACAAGGATGCCTGCCGACAACGCGGAACTAGAAAAATGGGAGAAGACGATGGCCTTCTGCTTCTCTTGGGGGTTTGTTTGGATGAAGGAGGGTCAGGGTTCGGCGTGCTGGACAAATTGTCTTTTATCCTGCTTCCTTGGGTGCTGTTGCGTGAATGTATGCCATGCTTGCAAGTACGTGGGTAAACCAGGGACGATTGGGAGTCCTTACGATGCTATACAGCAGATCGTTATTACGTCACAACCCAAATGAGAAAGTGTTGCGGAATTTAGGAACATCAAACCGATGTCGCTGCCTTAAAAAATTATATAATTAAAGTCTGTAATTACAACTCTACAAATTTATTTTGACAGTTTCCGACCGAGTTTCCGACCGACGGCCTTGACAAGGGCAGAAGGAAGGACATGACAAATATTGACAATAAATTTTTACACTTACGACTAACGTCATACACACGACTTCGACAAAGTAGTAAATTTCCAGGTTTTCGTTCATAACGTCATCTTGTCCTGTAGATTTTGAACCTAGATTGTGTTGCATTCTAGACTGCATCTTATGGCTACTAAATATTGCATACGCCTGCAACCGTGGTAACAACATCCTTGTGTTGTCAGCACTAAAACGAAGTACATCATTCCCTAATCCACAGTACTGTTACACTCTTGCAAACGTGGAAATGTGTGTAATATTATTTATGGAAAACACATGCATCCAATGGAGTTGAAGACAAAATTGATTTGAATTTATTCTGCACTGGTTGGCGTCGTAATGTCAAAATCGCCAACTCAGAAGGGGAGTCCAGATTATTTGGAATTGTGAAGTTTAAAGCGCTAGTACTACACCCCCAGTTTTTCATAGTAAGGTGATTAGGCTAGGCTTTGGCCTGTTCAGTGGTGGCACCATCGTTAATGTCGAAGTAGCTTTTGTCTTCAGCATCTTTGCTATCAGCTTTGCCGCTTTGGAGGATGACGGTTAAGAGCTATTGCAATTCATCCTCCGAAATGCCCACCAGGTCATTCCACATGAAAATTACCTTGAAAATTTGCGCACTTGAAGGTACTGTATGCCTGCTCTTACGTTGTCATTAATAAAGGCCAGAAACTTTTCCCGGGAAACCCTGAGGGTAATCATTGGCTTGTACTTGGTGTACCTTATACCATTATTTAGAAAGCTTATCGCAGGTGTGTCATCCAATATTGTCCAATACGGCCTGAGTGTAGAGTGCCTAAGTTGGTGTAATTCACGATGTATAAATAGTACTGCTTGAACGGATGGGCTTTATTCTTCGACGAAGTGCCGCCCAACCACGCGGACAGCAGAGGAAGAATGTTGTAGAAATATTACTTCCTGCTTTTCGCTCTCTCTAACCTTCAATAACTTATTCATTCGACAATTTTATTTTTTATTAATCAAACATTAACCCTCTTGACATAGACAGTAGTTGCAACCCATTTCGTCCTTTTTTATTATCACAAGTATTACTGAGATCTTTTTATTCGACAACAAAAGTGTGAATTTCGTCCTGTTCACTCCAATTTTGGGAGGACTAACGGGAATCATCCAGGTTTTGTAAAAGGTGGAATAGAACTTCCACCCTTTCCTTAGGCTCACACATATGTGTAGAGCATGGAAGAGGACCTTCAAGCTTTGTACCGAGATTTGCAGCAGTTGGAACCTATTTCGTCCGGTTGACTCATGTATGGAGCATATGTAGTAGCCATTACAGTAGTATGGAAGAATTGACATGGGACATTACAGTTTTTGCGCACGTCAAACCGTCCCATGTCAATCATTAAACGCGTGTGTCAAATCATCACGTGCCATGTTGACTGAAGTCATGTCTCCTAAATTCATGAGATACAAGCGACATCGTTTTTTGGTACCAAAATATTGATACCAGTAAGGTTCTGCTTAAACTTTATAGTAATTGGCAGGGAAACATGGCACGCAGTTGAGAGATAGGTAGTTGCAGGGTCCTCAGCAATTGGACCAACAAGGTGGCTCACAATTACATCAATACACCAAACCGCATTTGACCTAGAAATACAATCTAACTTAGAACTTAATTCTTTACAAATTCAATTTCCCTTACTGTGGCTGGTCCACAGAAAGTATTTTTGTTTGCGGTTCATCAGGAAGGAAAATCGTATTTCAATTCAATTCAGAGAGTCTTATAGTTCACTATTTGAAGTAGAGACTAATTCACTTTCCTTCTCCTACATCTCTAAATATGTGGAAGCATTTGATACTTGGAAGTACGATCCTGGGGATCATTAGGCTTGGGGCATGTATAGCCGACTTTGGTATTGTCACGACTATTGCCTTCCAAGGTAAGCATACTTACCACGCTGCGGGGACTGTGTGTCTGCAACTATCTCTCATGCAGGTTCTACTAAAACCCTCCCTACAGTCCTGATTGTGGTGACATCTGTTTTGACAGCATTGCACGTCGCAGTTAACATTGCCATCATCCCCTCGATGTTTCAGGTATAGACTTTCTAGCTTTCAATTTCGTGGAAACATGATTTTTTTGTGTTTTTAGATAAATCAAAAACGACTGCAAACCCTGCTAATTTGGAAACTCGTATTTTATGTCATCGTGGACGTTGCCTTTTTCTGCACAACTAAATCGATTCAATTGTTTTACATTGACAGTATTAATATTGCACATAAGGCACCTTATGTGGCCACCTACGTTTTGATTAGAACGAATACTGCTTGCGTAGTTTCATTTGCGGTCGTTGAGGTAGCATTCTTCTACTATGAGCTGACCCGTCACTGGCTACTATTGTACCCAAATGCCGGACCACTTTCCCAGTTTCTTTGTGGTATAAGTGTTCGGTCGCTTCTCAATCTGCATTACATCTTTTCCATTGTAATATTCCATATTTTCACTAAATTTCTTTTTACTGAGAATCTCTACTCTTTTTTGCAGACATATTTGGTTCCCGGGATACTTTGGCTATTTCAAATTATTTGGTTCGACCACAGTAAGTTTTTTAATGAATTCAAGCAAATAATTAAAGATAATTGTAATGATTCCATGCTACAAGGCAAAGTTAGGGTGGTCGTCGTAATTGTTATGGAAATCCTATTTGTTCTGGAGAGCCTTTGTTTAATAGTTCTATTCCAAGGTGTTCAGCAGGTGCGTACGACGGGTCGATAGTTTCAAAATTCTCTTGTTGCAAAAATACTTTGGTCCTAATGGTCCCATCTGTAGAATTCTTGGAAGAAGATGCACATGTACTTCAAATGCCGGTCATCCACTCACGTAGCCTTCCAAGTCACAGCTGTCATCGCCTCCATCATAGAAATGCGAATACGCACAGTGAAGGAGATGTTTTACAACCGACTGGCTAGAAACGCCCTCATCCTTTTCTTCGCATTTGAGTGCCTTTCTGCCTACAAGTACATGGTTTACTTGCGCTACTGTCAGGCGGGGGTTGGAGAGCAGGATGTGGAGGAAGCTCGTCGTCATGAAAAATGGAGACAACTAAAGCATACCCTTGCAGGCCGTCGTATACCGGAACATAGGTTGAAAGGTTTAATCTGCACTATAAGCTTGCTTTGTCTAACTGTGTGGTTTTTGGCAAGTCGCTACAACACAGTTGTTGGGAACGGGAAACTACGGGCAAGTGTACAAGGCGACATTGTCGGTAAGACAATGCATATTCACTCAGAGGAAGCTAGTAGCCGTAAAGGTCATCCAGGTCAACGGCAACACGCCCATCAAGGTTCTCCAACAGGAATTCAAAAATTTGATACATGCCGGTGGTCACACCAGTTACAGTCGCAATGTGGTTCGAATGTTTGGAGCAACTCTGGTGGAAAAAGGTGATCAATTGAGTTGCACGAATCCGGAGGATGAAGGTCATTCTGATTTTGCAGAGGGTTTGGAATGCATCTACCTCGTAATGGAGTACTGCTCGAAGGGGAGCCTGGTCGACTACCTTACACCAATGCAAACATTCAATCTTGTAGAAGTGCCGGAATCGTTCCAAACCTTGGTGAAGGGAATTGCGGACGGGATGGCTTACCTACAAAGGCTAAAGGTTGACTTCCGCATATGCCGTTGTTTCTAGAAGTCACGTATTCCACTTATACCCATCAGATTATTCACGGTGATCTTGCTGCACGGAATGTACTTCTAGATCAATCTCTGAAACCAAAAATATCCGATTTTGGAATGAGTCAACGGCTTTACAACTATCAAACATATGCAACAGGTATGCAAGATGTAAGTTTGCTGTTCTTCGTATGCTTGTCCGGCCGACACGATTGTATTGAAGCATTATCCATTCAAACTTTTCAGACATTTCCCTGGAAGTGGATGGCTCCCGAATCTCTCGAACATCTAAAATTCTTCTTCGCCTCCGAAGTCTGGTCATATGGGGTTGTTATGTGGAAAATATTCTCCTTAGGATTCCCACCTTGGCCAACATTTGGGTGGACCTCAAATTTCGTTGATGAGCTAAAAGGCGGTTTGCGGCTGGAAAAACCGAATCTCTGTCCAGCGGAAATGTAAGACAAAATCAGCTACGTGCCGATGTCATTGGGTTAACGAATATGTCATTTGGTATCTAGATACAATGAATTGATTAGAATGTGCTGGGAGTTGGATCCAGAAAACAGGCCCTCTTTTCCAGAATTGTACGACGCTTGGGATACACAATCACATTGCCCCGCCACGATAGTTTCCCAACTAATCGTGAGTTAACCGGAATACGTAGTGCACAGAGAATTATGAACGGTGCAATACATTTCATCAAAACAAGTTTAAATTTGTTATAATGGCAATCACATTTGGTAGTTTAATCCGTTTCAAACACACGTCAACTTTCGCTTTTGTTTACAAGGAAAACCGATGCAAAAAATAAAGCACGCTTGGAGCCGTTCCGCGCAAACTTTTCCAAATGTGTTTCAAAAACAGCACCAGAATTTTTCTTAGAATGCAGACTCCACCTGTTGACGATATTTCTGCAGTTCCTTAACAACAAATTTGCCCAGGCCAATAGTGTTGTGCACACAAAGACAGGAACAAGCCATCCCACTCATCGTTTCGATATAAAATGTGACGCATGATAGTCCAAGAGCTGCCAATGCGATAACAAGGATTGTGGTAATGCTAGAGTTTTGTAGCGAAATCCCTTCAGGATGTGGCTTCCAAACACTTTGTCCTTTTAGTGGCATTATTTCCGACCGAAGCATTACATTGACACGTGCAACTCCGTTTGCGAAGGCACCCGTGTTTTCTATCCATTTGAAGTACCGAAGAATGTGCGAATAATGAGGATGAAAGAACTCAATGTACCTCGGGTTCGAAAGGAATAGCTCATCATCAACATTCCGGTACCACGATACGTGGGGGTACTTTGTTTTAATGTACTCAAGTTTAAGGTCCTCTGTTCCTTTAAATCTAAAATAGGCAAACGCAGAGGCTTTGCACTGAGTGAGGTAATCCTCTGCTAACTCTTTTTCCTGTTGCAAATCGAATTTCTTCCCTATCAAAGTTAGATAGCGAGAGACATTTGTATTATCATCCCACCGATATTTCGGTATCGAATTCACACCGAGAAACTTTTGTGACAAACCGAAAAGGATGAAACTCTCCCACTTTGGCATTTTATCCCGCTCAGCAAATATAGGCAACCTGTGCTGCAACATGCGGAAAACAACCATCCAAAACTGACCCCCCAAACGGTCGATGCTGAATTCACCCGGGCGGTACATATTTCTCTGGAAGTAGCTTACCGGTACCTGTGAATCAGACGGGTCAGAAAACACCTCCATGCACCCGATGTAACGCTATTTTCTTGTTCGCCGTTGAACCGCAATGTTAAGAGTTGAAGGGTTTAGGTAGTAACTTGAAGTTATAATCACTATCACTTTTCTTCCAGACCTCCGATGAATCATTATCCACTGTTTTGTCGTAAAGGCAGGAAAGGATTCCCAACTGTTATAAGGAATTCGCGGCGGAGGAACATTTACAAAGTTGATGACCGTTCCAATGTAGCCGGTATTGAGGACTGTAGAGACCAAGAGCCACATTCCAAATGTTATCCTAAATACAGTTTTTCGACTAAGCATGGACGGCATGGAATGCCAATCTTCCACAAGGGAGCTCAGCAGGAGCAGCATCACCCTTCCTACATCTACAGCGTCGCTCTTCAGAACGTATCTTTCCCAGCATACGACCGAGACTAACAGGCTGAGAAATGTGACACCAAGACCAATCCACAAATTGACCATGAAAGATTTGTGGTACATTTCGAACTGGAGCAAGCTGTCCTCTCTGCACAGGACAAGAAGCTGTAACCCAGTCTACCGTAGGTCATTAACCTCTCATACAAACGTCATAAACTCTAGTTCATTTTCGGCATCTACTCGTACCATTGGGTAGCCATAATGCGAATTTTCGGATTGATTGACCTTGTTCTGTAGCACCGGCCTCAACCACGAGAATAACCAAATTTTATATACCAGTCCGCCGCTTAGCTTGATAAAGTGTAACCCGGCCTCGCTCTGAAACGTCCATCGGATGGCTTGGGTAGGGTGGTTGCAAACAATTCCGGGAATTTCGCCAGTGTTCCTGTGGATTATGGGGATTCTGACAGGGGGAAGAAGGATGTTCAGAACTTCGCACTTTCCATTGTAACACTGAATGCTGGGGTATCGTTGGGAGGATATCAGAAGGAGTGGGCCAATGCTAGTTCCGACGCGAATGCCTTCCACGCGCGACAGTGGGGAAATGAGAAGGACACCTATGAGTGGCTGGGATACCCGTAATTGCATTCCAGCGTGCCACACTAAGCGCTTGCCATCGTGTTTGAGAGTATTCCAATTGGATGATATCCCGGTCGTAAAGCAAGGGAGTACAAGGACCACCATGCTCATGCTGCTCCACTTTCCCGGGCATATCCTGCCTGGTTCACTGTTGTATCCGAAATGGCTCCCTTGGAACCTCTCAACCACACTCCCCAAACATTCAGCCGTTCGGTTACATTCCCCATCAACCTCGTCCTTTCGAAACAGTTGGAAATCCCATTCCTCGCAGATGGGAACTAAGGTCAATTCACACCTGCTTTCCTTTAGTTTCATTGTCGAAGGGTCGTATTCCCAGTAACTATTGTTCTCTATTCCCCTGCCCCATTTTCAAATTGTTGTAGGGGTTCCAGGAGTTTCAAATTCGTATGGTTGCCTTCCTAAAATCACCACCATTTGCCAACATGGAGTGTCGCCTGGATTGTTGTCGTCCAGAATTTGATGCAAAAGCGGAATCTCTGAGGAGCCCCAATCTGCTATGACGACCGGGAATCCGACGTAGAGAAGAAGGGGTAAATAAACCCTGTCCGACTGTTTGTTTCTCGAATTGCGGTTTCTTCGTACAGAACATTTCCAATAGGTGCCTGAAGCAGAGGGCAGATCTCTCTTGGTATTTACGACACCTGAATATAAGCAAATGCCACGTCAGTTCCAAAATGTCTATAACCAGAAATATGCGCAGGGATTGCAATAATGCTTTTTCATTATTGGCTGTAGGATGTTGACGGAGCTTTTTAATGTCCCCTAGAATAAAGGCAATCAATACTTTGCTTTTCTGTAGGAATTTGTTCTATCTAGTATTACAGTTGTCATCACGCATGCAATTGAGTTCTTTACAATGTGGTAAAAGTTGATTAGAAAAAGCTTTCATGGCTATTAATTTCTTTTTGTTGGATGAAGGGTGGAGAATGTGATGTCTGTACGACTTGAAAAATTCCATTCTATTTTAGAAATGAAATAGGCCGTTCCAAATTCGAGTTATACATTTAAGGGGTCGTGTGCTGATCACATTCTACATTTTATTCCGTTTCAAACTGACGCCATCTTTCCATTTTATTTACCACGAAAATCCAATGCAAAAAATAAAGCACGCCTGTATCCCATTGGCGCCAATTTTTCCTCCAATGCCTAAATACTTTACTTCAAGTCCTCGGTCGAAAATTATGCCAGTGTCAGCACCAATCCCAATGTTTAAGTCGGCTGGCCCCAAACCGACCGTTCCTTCCGTCAACGATGCTCTTCCCATCACTCCGGGTCCGACTAAAATTTGACTTTTGTCGATTAGTATCTGGCAATAGATGTTTTGTGGCGTTGTATACCTTCTACTCCAGCAGTAGCAAATTTTGTAGACGCCCTTGCTCCCACGGTTCTATCCCGTGAGCCAACATCCACAAGTCCGACTTCACCCTTCCAGGGACACCCATACAGAAAACACCATGAAGGACCTGTTGGACCACTCACTCTGCCATAAAACAAGTCCGCATTCCCATTCGTTTGAGGGATGTTTACAGCCGACGCTCCTAACAAGTTAAGAATAATGACATTTGCCAAGCATTCCTTAATGAAATGTGGTACCAGCTTCGCCGTGCCTATCCCTGTTACTTGCGTAAGTGTGAGGACCTATGCTGGATGGCGCTCCTGAAATGGATACAAGGAGATTTTCATATTATGTAAAACGCATCGAAACTTGTAATTGTGTACTCACCATTTACCACGACCACGACAATCAGGAAAACCCCTGCGATCTTCATTGTTTAGCTCGTGAGGCTGGGATGTGGTTTGGTTAAGTGATGCTTTCTTACGGGTTGAGGATTTGCTTAAATACCCACGGAACTCATTTTACTTCGTAATGTTTGTCCAAGAAACTGATTTATTCGCTTTGAGTTTTCCATGGTAACGAAGATAGTCATTGGGTGATTACACATCTCATCCATCTCTTTGCATAAAGGCTACGGCGTAATGAATGATATTTCCTCAGTGATGATGATTATGCGATTGAAGATACTTCAATTACTGTTTCATCGTGGTCCATTCATCCAATTTTTGTTTGCTTTAATCGGGAATGGATGGGTGTCATTCATTCATTCGGTTTGACAGAGTTACGGAGAAATGAAGTGATAGCGAATGTGATGTAGATGGGTTGATACCCAGCTCATCTTTTTTCCATTTAGCTTACGGGGTAATGAACATTATTGCAATGCGCTGTTTACTCTATGAATTTCGTGGTACAGGTTTCAAGCTGTCGAATCATGGTAGGCAATAGTCGTTGTTCCGTGTTTAATCAGCAGATCGTACCCTCCTGACGATGGTTTCTTTGGATCTCCTAAACGCCATGTAATCATCATACCCTTGTAAAATATCCTCAAGGTTTGGAGATCGTATATAGAAGTAGCATCAGTTTTGAGAAATGCCCCAACCAAATCCTCCACCTCCTAAACGTAGTCCCCACTTCAATCATGGCAAGTAGTCCTGGTACTCCAATTGCAATGCCAGCAATGGCGAAGACGGTCCCTAGACTTGAGTTTCCAAATGACATACCCTCCTCTCTCCCATTAGAGTTACCAACTTCTAAAGTTTGCTACTTCCCTTTCACGTCTTTGTAGTCTGACACATCATCAAAACGCTCCTTCATGTTGATACTTGTAATGGAATCATTGG
>JAQGCL010000136.1:0-21907 GCA_034699605.1 Isotomiella paraminor | reverse complement strand
AGATACGCAACAGCACGGAATTGTAATTATTCGTTTAACGGAAATTGCTTTAATTGCGGTACTCCAGGCCATAAAGCTTACGAAAGCATGTAATGCAATGAAGGGAAAGCGAATTCCAAGTTTAATTACATGCCTACCTACCAAGCAACAGTGTGACCGAGGAAACCATGGGTGTAGCTGTGAAATCAGGTTTCCGTATACTGATAACGTCACTGGGGGTGGTGAACGACTCTACAACAATATCAGCAGCAATGGCAAAGGAAGTCGTGGAGGATTCAACAAATTCAGCTACGATGGAGAAAGCCGTGACAGAGGAAATAAGTTTAAGGGACATAATTAAGGCAGGAATGAAACGAACAAGTATACTTGTCAGGGAATGCAGAATAGGCTTTAGAAAAAAAAAATTCAAATACAATTGTTTTAGGCAAAATGAAAAATAGGAAATACATTACGGAAAAGTAGAGGAACACAATTCCTGTTTTAAAAGCATTGTTTTAAAAGATCTTATTATGTATGGATGTAAGGATTAGAAGATACTAGAAGATTAACATGTAGAGAAGTATCAGAAGATACTTTCTCCAGAATTTGGCGTTAGATGCGCTTCAGTCAGGCGGTTCTCCAGCAAACCTATAGGAGTCTGACGTCATTCGTGACCTCGTAAATCCGCCAATAGAAGTCGACGAGCAACAACATCAGTCCAATGACGCAAATCACGAAGAGCAACTTCTTCGCTGAGTTGGAATTGGAGTAAATCTACTAAGTAAAGAAGATCGCATTGCGTCAAACTGATAGCCGTCAAGAACAGATTACGCATCAAGTCTATCCAAGATGATCTCATTCCCTATGCTTTTGGTGGAAAGATAAAGTATCAATATTGTGAAACAATTTGTTATCTCTATGAAAACATTAATAGTTTAAACTGCCTGGTTAAAGTTTCTGCTTGTGGTGGATCCCAGACATAGTACCGCTTCCCATTATTTTTAATTTGAAAGTTAGATGGGTAGAGTTTAATGGAAATGTCAATTGCAATAGAGGGCAGGGGACAGTGGCCATGAAGATTAAAAATGCCGCATTCATTATCTCCCTTTTTGAGTTCATTTCCCCCTCAAATTGACGTCATTACTGACCTCGGTCTGAAAATGGTGGAAGAGAAAGTTTGTTTACCCCAAACGATTGACGCAGGAGAAGAGGAGGCTTGTGATTTGCCGTCCGACTTGGAAGAGAAGTAGAGTGGGCGAAGTATGAACCAAGCAAAGACGCGTTCTGGTCCCGTGAATTTTGGAGCGAGTGCTTTCACATCAAGACTGTTGAGGAAAGGAAGATTGATTAATATTCACTTGAAGCAAACCATACGTCAATATACTGCATCAGCCTTAACTTCGTTTGACCGAAAGGGGAATTAAAGGAATTGGATTTTCAACAACAACGTTATTAACACAAGAAGCATTGTGGCATCGAAGCTATCAACAACAAATTAATATACTTTATTTTACAGGCAACGAGTCAATATCAGTCAATTGACATCTGATGAGTCCAGTTTGTGAATACTGCATTAAAGTCTTAAACAAAGTCGAATGACACTTACTCTTGCAATGAAAACTTCACATAAACTAGAAATAATATTAATAAATGAAGTATGAAGTAGACTAATGATACATAATAATGAAAAATTGCCGCAAATAAGTTTCAGCAGTCTAGGTATTACCAACGGAAGTTTCAGAAGTCGTAGCAGTCTATCCAGTACCAAAAGAAGTTTCAAAAGTCGTAACAGTCTATCCAATACCATATTTATGTAATGCTGAGGTACCGATTCATTGCGTGGAGTATTTAAAAAAAAATTAAAAACAAATGCGGGAACAAAAACAATGGCGAGACGTTATTTGCAGAAAACAAATTGAACAAACAAAAATTAAAATGGCGGAGATATTTGAGAATAGAAGTAGATGAGACATTTGTTTTTAAAAGAATATCTTATCTTACTTCTTAGTAGGATCTCTTAGGAGGAACTCATAGTCCTACTATAAAAGTTGAAAGAGGAGTAAGTGCAGCAATATAATACGTAGGCCTACGTACGAACGTAAGGAATAAAAATGACAAATAATATACCATGTCTTTTGAATTCTTGTACGTCTAATACATCATTCGACTTTGACTGACAGTGTGGCTAAATGATTCTACAACAGTGCGCGCGTTACTAACATAACGTTTAGCCAGTTCTGGAGATGAAGATATTCACAATCTGGATTACAATAACATCGATATCAGCCGACAGACCAGCAGTAACGTCACTTAACGTTATTTCCACTTTATTACAGACTCAAGCCATTGTTAATGCATGGATGCCACTAACCATGTGGACGTATGTGGAAGGGGTATTTAAATGGATTGACACCAGGCTTCATGTACGAGTAGATATATTATTTGAAAAATATTCTGAACGAGGATGCCGGAGACGTGTTCGAGAAGCATGACAATTTTGTGCATCCAGCCTTCCCGTTCGAGTCGTGTGTCATATTATGGATCGTATTGATTGTTAATTCCATTTAATTTAAGTTTAGGAAAACTAATGGTTATTATTCTCAAGTAGTGCAAACGACGAGGAAGCATGCCGAACAGTGATAAGGTCCCCAATTTTCAAACTTATAATTATTGACATCGCTGGCAGTCGTCAGTGGCTCCATCAATTCATGAATAACACCGTTTCGCCATGGAATAAATGTTATCAAGAGCGAAGAATGTAAAAGATCGTATTGTAGATAATGATATTAATAATAATGTAATAAGTATGTGCTGATTGTTTAAGGTGAATATTCTAAGATAATTCCGTTACAGGCAAGTGAAAAATATGGCAGTAAAAAGACTCGGTCTGGGTCTGTCACCATCGCTAAACTGAGGGTTCAGTAATGTAGTGTGCTCATCCTATTAGACAACGACCGTAGATATCAATAGCTGCCCTGAAAATGAGGGAGTGATGATGGACGTCCTGAGTAAAAGTTAACTTTATATTTAGTCGAATTAGAATTACTAATGGCCAATGATGAGCAGTATTTATGCCAAGAAGTAATAACCCTAATTGTAAGCCAAACAGAGCGAGAAATTGAAAATGATGAAAGCGTGTGGGGCTACTTTAGGAAGAAAATTGTCCTCAAGAAAGAATGTAATTAATGGAATAGTTGGTATGCTAGAGAAAATATGATTGGGAAAGCTAGATGCTTGTGTATGAATAATGTGTTATTAACATATTTGATTATTGACATAATTGATTTGATGTTGATAATTGTAGATCAATATAAACGTAACTATAATTATGAGATTATTGCTGTAGTTGCACAGAGTGCTAGTAATGGATTGTGTAGGTGGATAATGATTGAGAAAATAATGTGAGTGGTGAATGTAGTTTAGTTGAGACTGTTAAATGAGTCAAGTTATCTCCTATAAGAGAATCTCTCAATTGAATCTTAGAATGTCCTTTTGGACTCCTGTCGAGTAGCGTTGTATTAATGAAGGAGTCAATGTTACCTATCGTAACGACGGTAGTGGTATAATAAGGTAGTAAGTATGCAAAGTATCTGAGAATTGGAATTAAGATGGTGAAAGGTGTGTGATTGAGATCGGCAAGTATCGCTGTGTCATTGTTTTGATGAGGTATGTCTTTCCCATCTGAGTATTATAATATGATAATTAGAAGTATGCAAATGCTATGTAATCAATATAATTAGGTACCTAGTTGCACATGGTGCTAGGTTTGAAGGTTGTTTAGTCATTAGGTACAAGCATTTATTGTTGTTATTTGAGTAAGTTGTTAGTTGACTTTTGCATTTAGTTGCGGTGTGAGTAAAAGGCAGGTAAAAGTCATGAGCAAATAAGGAGTGGATAGATCAGGTTCTATACTTTACTAGGAATAATTAGGCGTTTGGGTGAGTCTACACAATGATCTTGGCATTGGAAGAGGTTCAAAGCACTTTGTATGCAATTCATAATGTGACTTTTACTGTAATGTTTACTGTCAGGAGTAGTTAGAGTGGCAATATTTCAGAATGTCAATTGGAAAGAATTGGAAAGAAAGAGAGTATCAGTGAGAGTCAAGTTTATCGTCTTTCCTTGCTCTACCCTTTTCGTTTTTCCCAGCTTTACCTTGATACGAAAGAGAGAGAATCACTTTTAATTTCGATCAGTACTTTGTATGTTAAAGAAGTTCATTAGAGAAGAGGCGAGGTTACCTTGAAATGACGATCAGTTACACGAGAAGTTGTTGGTTAATCTACAGTGCTGAGCGATGTAATCTCGTTGTTTTCCCTGTCTGCCAATTGTTGTTTACGTAAGACAGCAGCTTTTAGTCCTGCAGTCACAACCATTTAAAGTTCTTCCTCATAATCGACAGGTTACTCTCCCAAATGTTTGTCTGTTGCGATATTTATGTAGTGATCTTTGAAATCAGTTGATCCCGACTTATCTGCTGGGTTTAGTCTGCATTTATGTCGGTTAAGAGTGGTGACACTTGTGTAATGCTTCTCAAAATGTTTGCAGAAAGCTTTATAATTTATCCCTATCTTGATTCCATCATGGTGTCTTTTCAGATGACGACGTTGACGAGTCCTACTGTCGTAGAATGACTTGCGACAAGGGACACACTTTAGTCTTGAGGTAGGATCAAGAGGTGAAGAAGTATCACTACTTTCTCCATCTGAGACACTTTCACTCACCGTTGCAGTTACGAGAATACGGTATTTAGCGAGCAAGAGGGGCACACTTATTCCATTAACTGCGACCAAGTCAAGCCCTTGTAGTAGGGTACAAGTATCTTTAATTGTTTCGTTCTTGGCCTTTGTGCAGTTCATGATGATTCGATTGAAGGAAATAGGTCAGTAGGAAAGGAGGAAAGTGCATAAAATGAAACTATGAAATGTGATGGTACGATGCTTTGAGCATCCTAACAGTGACGAGAGAGGTAAGAAAAAGTGGAGTAGGTTTGTAGTGGGAATAGATGAGCAAACGGTGAAAGTTGGAGAGAGACTCTCTAGTCTAACCCAATTGCGTTATTTTATGTGTGTGTATAATTGTCATGGCCTCTCCCTTTCACTTTTCCTCCGTTGGTACTCTTTGGAGGCTGTAAGAGTTTTTGGTAGTTGAGTCTTTCTCTCTTTCTTTTGAAACTTTTACGAAGAAAGATATGATCAAGAATTTGTGTCACACTCAAGTAATTTAGTAGTTTCCTCCTCTTTGAAATCTTTTTCCTTCACGCACCTTTTGCATGTTTGCATACGGGTGCATGTAGAAGCTTTGTGATTAATTACACACGATCTGTTCTCATGTAATTTATAGGAGTTGACATTGACATAATAATGACGGCTGTGGAAGCAATCGAATTGTTTTTGTAAGGTTATGATTATCTTTTCATGACTTTTATGAAGATGTTGTGGAGAGCTTTAGAAGGGTCAAGGTCAATATCGCATGAATTACAGTAATTATTGGTTGAGAGTGAGTGAGGAGTGACAGGAAAGAGTGGTAGGGGCGATGAACGGTCGTTGCTATTCGTTGCACAGCTAGAGTCAGAGTCATAATTATTTGTTGCAGTTACTAGTTCACTTTCTCCCTCTTGTTCTTCTTGTTCACTGTCTGAGGAAGACGAAGATGAGATGACTCGTCGTTTATTTCTTTGTATGTTGAATGAGGATGATGAAAATGACTTGGATTCTTCGTTGTCACTTGTTATAGTAGTAGAGTCTGATGAATTTTGTTTAGAGTCTGATGAATTGCTGTTACTAAAATGAGTGCACTTTGCAAATTTCTTATGATGCTATTTTTATTTCGAGTGTCACTGGAGGTATTCAAGTCTGTTAAAGGCTTTGCAGAATTGATATGGCATTAGTTTGTGCTTGACGCATTATTTTTCACTCGCCGAGCGAGAAAAGAGGAGTCAAAGGAGAGTGAATGGATGTGAATGCACCGTAGGGGCAGACTTGAGACGGAATCTGAGCGAGAGAGACAAAGTACAAGCTAAGTCATTCACTTTTTCCATGCAGCGTAGGTATTGAGTGCGCAAAAGGAGAGCGAAGAGAGAGGGTGAGATCGATATTTATGATTCCCATCCTCTCATGTTGAAATTCTCTCTTCTTTTTCAAAAGAGGCCCTTTTAAGCCCATGAGTGAATAACTCGGTTTTTATTATACTTTGCTAGGCAGTATGGGTGAAGAGAGAGAGAGAGGAGAAAGTTTAGGTCAGGAAGACTTTATCTCGTCCAGCCTCACACCATTTTTATACTTTCACCAGCAAACATCCTCTTAGTATACATATACATGTGCACACCTTTCACTTGAAATGAGACGTCGGTAGTTCAGGATGGCTAATTGTAGTTTAATTGCAGTCACAACTTAAAGAATAGCAACAAGACAGATTTTTTTCGTGAGCTTGTAATAATTATGGGGATTGCTTGTTGATATTTATGGATGTGCATTATATTAATATTGAGCCAAGTAAGCTATTTAATTTAAAGCTTTGCTCATATTGTTATTGGAATTGTTGTAATGTGCTAAAAAAAATCAATTCAAAGTCAAGAACGAAGTCGTCAAGACGTCGAGTCAAGTCAAATTCTCTTGTAATTATTATGTAGCAGATGGCTGTAGTTGTGACATTATTATTCGTAGTCATTGTGAGTCGCAAGTAAGTCATGAGTAGTTTGTTAGGTCAACCGGGACGTTGACCCTTTTCTGGGAGGAGGCCTGTGATGCATAGCATCCACCTCAGCCCCTTGTCTAGCTCCAAGGAGTATAGTCCGATGCGCCAATAGATTGGCCCTTAGTCTGGCCTTTGTTGTGCTCGTGAGAGCTTGTCCTTCCTTGGCATCCAGCATCTTCACACTGGAAATGAAAAATTGTTCGTATTTTGTCGCTCGACGGTTGGGGACATTCAATACTTGAAATCATTGGTCGGCGTTGGAGACAATGCTATGATATTTTGTTCCGTTCGCCGACATACCGTAACGATGCTCTACAACCTGAGAGAGAAAGTAGATGATATGGAAACCAGGATTTGTGCTGTGATGAAATTACGTGGAACATTCGTACCCGAAAAAACACAAGGTCCAGAATCAATATCCTGTTATCTACATAACTTTTGTGTACCATTAAAACTGTTTATATTTCCAGAACAACAAATTAAAGAAGAGAGCGACGAGAACAATGAGGGAGATGAACAAGCTGCTAATGCCCAAGTTCATCGCAACTTTGACGACTTGTTTACCCCTATCCTGCAACCACTCACGACCACATCCACGGTTATCACCGTAGAACAATTGGGCCATGGGAAATCCGCCTTGAAGAATAGGGCCAAATCAACTTCTCTTTCCAAAAAACAGCAAAAAAGATGTCATTATTGTGAAAAAACTTTTCCCACTCAAGTAGAAAGACTAGACCACCAGAGGGTAATCCACCGAGGAAAGTTGTCAACCTGGTGTTTTTTCTGTCACAAAATTTTTGAAAGACCAGCTGCAATCCGGATTCATACTGCAATTCACACCTCGGAACGACCTTTTGTATGCTCACATTGTGGAAAAGACTTTCGATATTCTTATTTTATGAACAAGCATCAAAGATCCTGCTCATCTATGTCCCAAGAAGACCAAATACAGTGTGGCACCTGTGGAAAATTGTGGGACTCCATGGCAGACAGACTGGATCACGAGAGGGTGGTTCACAGAGGACTTAGTTCCACCAAGTGCTACTTTTGTCAAAGATTTTTGTCGACTCCAGGAAGACTCGAAAGTCACATGAGACTTCACACGAAGGAAACACCATTCCCCTGCCGCACGAGTGGCAAAAAGTTCAAGTTCAAGGTTTTAGGCAGTATGAAGTCGCACTTGGACATTTGTGGTTCCGTTGAGAAGATAGCGGAGCGAAGGCGCATTGCAGCGGAGCGTGGAAGAAAGTATTATGCACGTGCACCGAAAGGTCCTGTGCAATGTCAAGTGGAAAGATGAGTCGGACTTTCAGGGGACATCAGTACCATCTGCGGGTTGAGCACCAAGCCAAAAAGATCGACATCTCCAAACTCCCACCAATTGTAGGGAGGCTTGAGAATGGGACGGTATTATACCCCTGTCCGAAGAATTGTGGGAAGAAGTTTACACTAAGGGGTCGTGTTCGGAAACATTTAGCATTAACTCACCTGCTCAACCCTTTCAAGAAGAACATCTGTTCTAATTGCACCACCGTGTATCGGAGTAACGAGTTATTCGAAGCCCACAATCATCCAGACCTTATGAACCCCTCTAAAGTTCAATTCATGTGTGACGTCTGCAACCAAAACTTCGCGACAGGCAAACGATATAAATATCATAAGAGGTTTGCGCATCAACGCCTATTGAAGAATGCGGAAAAGTCGTGCGAGGTAGCAAATGCAGCCCCCTCTCCTAGCGACCGGCACAAATGTTAAAACATGTGTCACATCTGCCACACTGGTACCGGGTCCCTGAAGCATTATTTGAACAGTTGAACTACCTTGGTAACACAGGCCTGGAAAGGATGGAAACATCACTACTGCCAATTGCAAATGCACTATGTGTGCACAATGCTTCCAAACCTGGCCACATAATAAAAAAGGCAAGGTTTTTGGTAACCTTCAGAATAGGGTACAGATCAGAATAGGTCAGAGGATCAAAATAATATGGCATAGATTTAGATGTGTGGACTTAGAATACCAAATTACATGTAACTAAATTAATTGGCTTTACAAAAACAACAAAACGTTATGAAATGAAACCCTCCTAGATCAATAAACTGAACACATCTTATATCCATTATATTCTACCCAATTTCCTTCCGCAGTACGTTTGAACAATTGAACAATGGAGCTTCAGACAGCTTCAGGTTTTTCGTATTATGTCCAATCGCCCAGAGGTTGTGGGCTTAAGGAGTCAATAAAGTGTGAAAGACAAATTTTCAAGTATTACTTCACAATGCCAAAGCCAAAGTTGTGTTTATACAAATGTACTTTTTCAATACTCTGTACTGTTGATCAAGACCCCAAAATACATAAACTGCTGCGACCAAAAATATTTCAGATCCTCGAAAACCAACCACGCCCTCCTATCATCTAAATTCATAGGTCCTTTGACTCCAACTTACATGAACAATGACCGCGCTGGTTTAGACGTGGCTACCGTGAACTCGAGTGTTTCGTGTCAGTGCTATTGAAGTGTCCCCACTACCGAAATATCCTCTTTGATAATGAAACTGCGACCATCTAAACACCAATGATAAATTATGGTATTTGGTACTTTACAAATTTCGATTCTATTTAATCCCTTCCGAGCAGTCTTAAGTTCATTTAGGAAGCTCGATTATTCTACCTTATAGTTCAAGCTGACTACACCATTCACCATTGTCGACATGCCTTTGGCCGGGAAGTGGTTTCCTCCCGAACAATCCGCCTACCAGAAGGACACCATGGAATGGGCAATTCACCAACAGACGAGCTCAGCAAAATTTGTGATAATATTTACTATGATGTGGATGATTGATGTCAATGGAACTTTGAACAGTGGCACAAATATTGGGAATGATTATCGGTATCAGGAGAGTTGTTCACTAAATATCCTTGTCGTTGGCGAATCCCAAATTCATTGGGATCATTACGATCGAGTTATTGCCTGCAGCCGGGACGGAGTAAAGTGGTATGACAGGTACGTTCAATTCCTAATCGTGACGGACACGTACCAAGATTATACCCGGGTAGATAATTTTGAATCAATGTTACGAGTATATACCTAATGTCGATATCAGTAACCGTCAAGATGGACGCGATTACTGTGACTGCGTGAAGCCTATTGTCAGTATTGTGGACCAGTGAAATTATTGGCACTCAGAAACGAACATGAAGGAGCTGCATTTCTACGTCACAATCCGAAGGACCCCATTGTGATTAACACGGCTCATACCCATTCAATTCTGTGTTTGGAAATCGAGGATACAAAAGTTCACTCCATGCCGATTTAACTAATTTTTGAAGTATTTCCTATCATCCCATCTAAATTTTACATACGCATACAAGAGATCCAATCATTACAATCAGATTGACTTCCTCCAAGCACTGGATTCAACAAGTATCTATATTAGTGGTACTCGAATTATCCCTTCCGCAAACGCACTTTCAGAAATCTTGGTTTCTATGTCCACTTCCTCCCTCAGTTTGAAAAACTTTGTCACGGTGTCGAAAACGGAACAAAATGTCATAGGATATGGTCTCCAACTCCGATCGACGATTTCAATGAATGCATGAACTATTGTCTTCATATCCCAAAAGGCCTAGCGACAGAATGCGGACAAGTGTTGATCTCAAGAATACGGCACGAAAACGATCAAATGAGACAAATTAAGAAATGAAATTCAAATTGGATCACTGATTAATTGTTATTGCCTTTCAAAACACAAAATTGTTTACAAAAATAAATCGAGAATTAGGAAATATCTCTCAAAAAATTGCATGAGACGAATTATATTACATTTTTAAGAAATGAAATGAAATTATTAAGTTAATATTAAGTTGATGAAAAAGTTATATTGCGCCAAGTTAGCATCCAGTTCGTTTCCATGTAAACTATCCAATTCATTCATCCGTTTCCACGGGTGCCTGTCTCGCAGTTGCCAACTCCGGTGGCCAATCCACGTTTGGAAAGGTTGCTTCCAATCCATCCAAAACACGATGGTACTTTCCCATGAGGACGAACGGAATGTCCACAGATCGGACGCTAGGCACTCTGACGGATGCTATGTTTCCACCCTCATCAAGAGAATTCGGTTGGATGAATGCATTTAAGGCTGGAAGGAATCTTCGCCAGGGCGTCCTGTCCAAACTCTTTACAACCTCGCTTCCAGATGAAAAGTGTTCGGTGTCTACTGGCCAAACCGTTAGTTTTGAGAGATTGGGAAACCGCCGATTGTAGTCAATGTCATCGAACCCGAAGGTACAGCGGTAGTTGGTGCTATAATGAGTGTGCAGGAAGACGAATACAGATAGACTCCTCAGGTTTGATAACCTCCACGGCAATTTAATGGCCAATGTCGCATCGACATCTCGGTACCCGCAAGGAGAAAAGTGGATGGTAAGTTTTTGGATGGAGTCAGAATGCCTCTCTAAAGCGGGACGGAGACAACGGTTCAGGCTGTGAAGGGTTTGGCGACACCATTGATACCTCTCTCCCAACTCCAGGGTTTTTAAGCTTCCAGCTCGAAGGGATGCAAGTCTCTCAAGTTCGTAATCCACTGTCGCACCAATCCCGATGTGTTCCAAGCCTCCAAACCCTCCCTCTGATGATGATTGTATCTTGGCGATCTCTCCTAGAATCGTAATTGAATGCATCCCAGAAAAAGGATATCCATCAGGCAAGGAAAGGGTCTGAATGTGTCGCATGGCGGGAAGCAATCCCTGCAAGAAGAGGAAAACATCCTTCGTGGACAGGATGGAAAGGGAGAGAGTTTGAAGGTTTTCTAAAGGGTGCAAGGAAGGAACAGCTTCACCATCATACGAGTACAACTCAAGATGCAAACTCCTCAGCGTGAACCTCAATGTCCCAAGTATGAGTTCCAACATCGGCACGTCCTTATCTTCATCCACATTGCAGGACAAGGAGAGACTCGTCACATAATGAAAGGGACCATCCAGAAGCAACAACCTCAAGTCGTCCACAATCTTGGGATCAGTATCCCAATGTGGGCGTAATGACAATGTAATTTTCCAGGCTGGGAAGTTCAGTTGGGACTGGACGTAATCAGAGATACGTAACCAGTCATCTGCAGAGTCAGAGTGAGAGTCAGAGTGGAAGTCGCATTTGCTTAGGTCAAATATTCTAATGGCCAATCGATTTCGTAGGGCTTTGAGGCCTTCGGTATTCCAATCTTGTGAAACGGAGCGGAGACCTTCGACCACGGTTGTTGGCAGGAATTGAAGCACGTTTTCTAGGATCTGTATTGTTTTGGAAAACAATCAAGTTTCTCATTATATGATCTTTGCTATGTCTTTTATCTTACCAACGGGTTTATTAAGTGAGCCGGTCCCTGGTGGACTTCTTTGGTACCCGCTTCAGCCATGGTTTGAACTTTAACAACGGACGCCTGTGAAGACATGCAGAATCATTAGGTAAAAAGAACCCCTTAAAATTAAAGAACAACCTTGAACAAAAAGTCGACCATAGGTTTTCTATCATCACGGGTGGAAACTGTGATGATGTCCCCAAACTCAAGCTTACATTGAAATGGACGTTGCAAGTCAAATGTCAGGTCCCACTCACTCCACAGTGGGACTCCGTTGATGGAAACCAAGAAGGAGGGGGGTGGAAATCCCTACAATAGACCATTCAATTTGACGACCCATCAAATAAAAGTCTTTAGTCTCTAAAATACAGTCAAGGTGCGTACCTTCTGCACACAGATCCAAAGACCTCCATCCTTACAGTCTAGGCTAAAATAGTTTTCCTCCAGACTCCAAAGTCCAAACCTCCACCAAAGTCCTCCAAAGTCCAACCACAAACGGACAAAGTCTCCTTGGCTCCTCCGCCCCTCGTACGTCTCCCCAAATGTGTACTGAAAATGATTATGTAAACAATCAGAATAGAAGGGATTCACAAGAATATATTTCCATCTCCAATTTCTTTTACCTTCCTTCCTTCCAAATACACCAGGGTCAAAAACCTCTTCTCATCTTCTTTGGACGAAACTCCAAACAGCGCCCGCAGCTCCTCGCTTGCCATAACTCTCTCGAGGTCGAGTTCGAGGACTTGGTCCCTCACTTCTTCCTCCTTCGAATATTTGAACTTTAGGAGACAGCCAGGAATCTCAGGTCCGAAAGATGGTCCCCCCACATCCCTACTTAAGGAAAATTACCAAGGGAATGAGAATGGATTTTTTATCGCAATTTTAGAATTTGAAGAGAATTACTGACCTGAGAATCGCTTTTAGACGGAGGGACAGCTCGGTTCGTCGCAAGAAGGTCAGTTGTGAGAACATGACGACACCACTTCCTCCTTGATAAGTCCTATTAATATATTTTTGTAGACTTGTTTCTATTTTCTGTCCTCACGATGAAAGAAAAAGAAATTTTTAATGGAGCAGACTATCTTGTCTTTCATTCAACTTCAACTAAAATTCCCGACTCCTTCCTTACACAATTCTTTCTACCTGCATTTTATGCCAGGTGACAACTAGCTGACTACAACTCTCCTCCCCTGACACGTTCAAACCGACAGCTTTTCATTCATCACTTTTTTAATACACTGCTGCGCCTCAGACAATATAACTTAGCCTTAATATTATTATTGTTGGTTGTGTAGGAACGATTGAACAAATATATTTACTAGAAGGATGCAAACTCGACCTCGACTCGACACATTAAGATTACTCCAAACCTAACCCTAAAAATACGTTAAACCTGGTAGGTAGTGAGGTTGTTCCCGTCAGGGCTTCGTAGGTTCGTAAGCCTCGCATAACGACTTATTTCGTAAACTTTGCGAACTATGCGAAAATCCTTCAAAAATCTCTAAGGAAAAACGACAAAAATCAGTTCGTAAACTTGCGAACCTCCAAGGCATGTGTTTATTACGCATCGCAAAGTTCGCATATTTCCAAAAGTGACAAAGGTCAGGGTTGCTAGACAACTTTGTCATTTCTGACGGTTACAAAATTGGCTTGCGAACTTTTACAAAAATTTTAATTTGGTCGTTCCCGTCACATACTTCGCAAAAATTCATAAACATACGAAATAAGTTGTTATGCGCCTTTTTGGTCTGAAGGGAACTGACTCAGTGTTGCATATAGACACTAATTTAAATTAATATAATTAAGAGTAAAAAGTGAGGAGAGTGTGATTAGCTGGGAAGGACAGACATTCCATCCACATTTATTCCATAAGATTCGAAAACTTCACTCCTCTACACTCTTACGGGAAAAGTAGTAAACACCTCGACCTCAGCTATTCCCTCTCAAAACACAAAAGATCAGCAGCAAAGAAAAATATCAATTCCTGAAACATTTTATTTTGAAGGATTGGAACATAATGGACAAGGATCGTGACAACATCAACAATCATTCCTCGTTGAGGGACGATGATGAATGTACTTCCGTCACTTCCATCTACACGCTCCTTTCCATCAAGGACGAGGATTGGGAGGACTGTAGGACCCACAACGTGGTTGAGTGTATAAAATGTCCAGTTCTCATCCCATGCAGACGTTTTGACCTTTTTGCAGCATAAAATGTTGCATTCCAGGGCCACTTATATGACGGATCTGCAAGATAGAATAAGGTAAATTCGTTAATTGTAGTAAATGTCACTTTTGACAAGATTTGTTGCTTTCAGACATTGGGCAAAAGACAAGCAAGAATTTTGCCCCTCCATGTCCGCATACCTTCCAGACCTACACATTTCGCATTACATGATGAGGGAGTATGAGAGTGGGACGATCTCAAGCCACTCCCCCGAGCACCCTTATGTGTCAATACGATATCTGGATGGCCTAAAGGTACGTTTATTGATGGCATGTTATTTTGTCATTTTTTGAGCATTTCTGTTTTTCTATGTAGTTCACATTTGGGAACAAATGCATCAGTCGCCAGAGCCAAGGGGAGTTCATCCACGTCCAGGACCCAAGGGAGATTATTCGTGAGGATGATGAAGAGGACTTGCTGTGGAAGCCGTGGCTTATGGGGGATGATATACGGGAGGGAGAGGGGAATGAAGAAGACACCGAATACAAAATATGAACCTGAGTTGGCAGATGACCTAAAGTTTCTTTTTGATCCCAACTTCCATACTCATCATATCATGTGACTTTCCTGGACTTGTCTTTCCTGAAGAAAGCAGAAAAGCGCTCCCGTTCCACGATGCTAGGAATAATCCTTGCTACTGACCGGACTCAATCTTACTTTGGATCGCCACAATGAGCTAGTGCCACCCTTCATGGAGGTGCCTGAACTGACCAAACTGAAGGACTTCGGCCTCTCTTTCCACGACCAGCACACTGGCACTATCAATTCCACCGCTTTTCTGCAAGCATTCCTGCCAGGAGTGAGAAATATTGAGACGCTTGCTTTGGGGATGGTTGTCAGTGGGTTTTGAAGCAGATTGAAGTTTACCCATTTTCCAATTTGACCAACATAAGTATCCTCGATACTTGTGCGTCCCAGCTCCCTAGCCTTGCTTCTTTAGAACAGGGAAGACTCAAGAAGCTGGAACTGGGAAACATCTGCATTCATTCTCGGTCTCTTGAGATACCTGAACTGTTTTCCGCCCTCCAAAGACATGCAGAGTCTCTAGAGGAACTCACTCTTCATTTCCTTATTCATAGCAAAGGGACTGTCATCATTCGTTTCCCTGAAAGGATGCCCAGTCTCACCCATCTGACGCTCTTTGTTGGACTGGCTGCATGGCCCAAACCTCTTGTTCACTTGAGGGCAGGGGAATGCTCTTGGATCGACTACCCTCGAGAGTTTCCTCGTCTTACAAAGCTCAAGATTTGGCCGATATCTCGAGGGTCTAAATTCTATCGGCTACAACAGGTGCCTTGGAAACTGTCAAGATTCTGCACCCCTCCCCCTCACTCTGTCCAGGGGAATGACGATGCTCAACCGCAAACTTGGGAAATTATATTATATTATCTATTATCTACCCACTATCCATCAACGGCATTAAACCAGTTTATTTTATGACTGCATGTATTAAAAATAGGTAAGGCATGCAGTTTACAATATAGCGAAGTGGGTTCGTACAAGTAAATTGAAATGTATCTTTTCCATGTTAGCGGTCTCATTTCATATGCACAATGTAGTTCAATTACTAAGCAATTAGGGTTCATCCTGCACACTTCTTGCCTTCTTAATAAAGGATGCATGGTGACACCACCATGAAAACAATAAAATGAGACAAATTAAGAAATGAAATTTAAATTTGATCACTGATTAATTGTTGGTGTCATGAAAACACAAAAGCGTTTACAAAAATAAAAATAAATCGAGAATGGGGAAATATCTCTTAAAATTGAACTTGGAGAGACACTATTTAAAGAATCGTATTAATTAAGTGAAATTATTGAATTAAGTTGATGAAAAAAGTTATAAGTAATATTCTGCCAAGGTTTTATCCTGTCCGTCTTCCATGCAAGTTATCCTATCCAATCATTCATCGGTTTCCACGGGGCCTTGCCTCGCAGTTGCCAAATCCGGTGGCCAGTCGACGTTTGGAAAGGTTGCTTCCAATCCATCCAAATCACGATAATATTTTCCCTTGAGGACAAACGGAATGTCCAAAGACCGGATGCTAGGCACTCTGACGGGTGCCATGTTTCCATCCTCATCAAGACGATTCGGTTGGATGAATGCGATCAAGGCTGGAAGGAAGCTTTGCCAGGGAGTGTTTTCCAAACTCTTTACAACCTTGGCTCCAGATGAAAGGTTTTCGATGTCTACTGGCCAAACCGTTAGCTTTGAGAGATTGGGAAACCGCCGAGTGTAGTCAATGTCATCGAGCCCGAAGCTACAGCGGAGGTTGGTGCAATAATTAATGTCCAGGAAGAGGAATACAGAAAGGCTCCTCAGATTTGGCATCCTCCACGGGAAATCAATTGCCAAGGTCGCATTCCGATTCCCGTACGTGGAAGGTGAGAAGTGGAGGGTAAGTTTCTGGAGGGAGTCAGCATGCCTCTGTAAAGCAGGACGGAGGAGTTCTATTGTCATCGACTTTCCCAACTCTAGTGTTTTCAGGCTTCCAGCTCGAAGGGATGCAAGTCCCTCGAGTTGGGAATCCATAGTCCGACTGATTCTGATGTGTTCCAAGCCTCCAAACCCTCCCTCTGACGATGATTGTATTTTGGCGATCTCTTGTAGAATCGTTCGGTTGCCCGATGATTCCGACCAAATAAATCCATCAGGCAAGTAAAGCGTCTGATGTGTCGCATGGCGGGAAGGAATCCTTGCATGAAGAGGAAAACCTTGTCGCTGTGGGATGTATCACTGGAAAGGGAGAGGGTTTTAAGATTGTTCATCGGCTTCAAGGTAGGTTCCAAGAAATCCCAGTACGTGTGCACCGCAAGGTACAATGTTCTCAGTGACCCTCTCAAAGCGTTCAGTATGAGTTGGAACATCCGCACATTCTTTCTTCCCTCCACGTTGCAGGAAAACGAGAAAGTTGTCACATGATGAATGGCCTGATTATCATCAAGAAGAAGACACTTCAAGTCGTCCACAATCTTCGGATCAGTGCGACCATGTGAGCGTGATGACAATGGCACTGGCACTGGCAATGTAATCTTCCAGGCAGGGAAGTTCAGTTGAGAGTGGGCGTAGTCAGAGATCCGTATCCCGGCATCTGCAGAGTCGCTGTGGTGACATTTCTGGAAGTCAAAAATTGTAATGGCCACTCGATTCCGGAGGGCTTTGAGGCATTCGGTGTTCCAATCTTGGGAAACGAAGCGGAGTCCTTGGACCACAGTTGTCGGCAGAAATTGAAGCAGGTTTTCTACGATCTTTAGTGTTTTTGAAAACAATCAAGTTTGTAAGTGTATGGACTTTCAATACCTTTGATACCTAAATGACATGTCTTTTATCTTACCAACGGGTTTATGAAGTGAACCGGTCTCTGGTCGACTTCTTTGGCACCCGCCTCAGTAATAACTTGAGCTTTAACAACGGGTGCCTGTGAAGACATGTAAAATCAATAGGTAAAGAACTAATTAAAAATTCAAGAACCCACAAACCTTGAACAAAAAATCAATAGATTTCCAATCACGGGTGGAAAGTGTTATGATATCCCCAAACTCAAGCTTACGTTGAAATGGACGTTGCAAGTCAAATGTCAGATCCCACTCACTCCACAGTGGCACTCCATTGATGGAAACCAAAAATCGCTAAAAAAACATAGACCAATCCATTTGATGGCACATCATATGTAGTTGTTTCTTTGTACCCTAACAAAGTGTACCTTCTGAACGTGAACACAGATCCAAAGAACTCCATCCTGACACACTAGGCTGAAATAGTTTTCCACTCTGCGATTAAAGTCAAAGTCCAAGGGGACAAAGTCTCCTTGGCTCCTCCGGGCCTTGTACTTCTCCCCAAAAGTGTACTGAAAGTGATTAGCATGTAAAAAACATTCAGAAGAAGGGATGCATGAGAAATTTGTTAACTACCTTCCTTCCTTCCAAATACAACAGGGTTAAGAACCTCTCCTCATCATCTTCTGTGGACGAAATTCCAAAAAGCGCCCGCAGCTCCTCACTTGCCATAGCTCTCTCGAGGTGGTGGAGGACTTGGACCCCATATTCCTCTGAGTAATATTGGAACTTTAGGAGACAGCCAGGAATCTCAGGTCCGAAAGTAGGTCTCCCCACAGCCCTACTTAAGGAAAATGAGTAATGAATGAGAATGGATTTTTTATCACAATTTTAGAAGTCGAAGTCCAAGATAATAAAAGACCTGAGTATCGCCTTGAGACGAAGGGACAGCTCGGTTCGTTTTTCCAGTTGTGAGGACATGACGACACCAACCACTTCCTCCTTGATAAGTCCTATTAATATTTTTTTTCTACTATCTTCTGTCCTCACAATGAAAGAAAGAGAAAACCACAAATCCCAAACGACTTCTTCTTTTTATACCATTCTTTCTACCTGAATTTTAAGCCAGGTGACAGCTAGCTGACTAAAGTCCTCTCCTCGCCTGACACGTTCAAACCGAGAGCTTTTCATTTGTCACTTTTTTAATACCCTCCTTCGCCTTAGACAAATATCTATAGCCTTAATATTATTATTGTGAGTTGTGTAGAAACGGTTGGACAAATGTGTATTCGACCTACCGTCGTCACTGTCAAACAGAGCTAGAACGATGTAAAACTCGACGTCGACACCTTTATTGACTTAAGTTGACTCCAATTACCTCATCCTCAAAATGCGTTAGACATTTCGGTGGTGTTTCATATAGACACTAATTTAAATTCATATAATAAAGAGGAAGAAATGCGGAGAGTGATTATAGCTCGGAAGGACAGACATTCCATCCACATTTATAAATTACAAGTAAGATTGGAAAGCTTCACTTCACTACACTCTTACGGGTAAAGAAGTAAACAACTCGGCCTCAGCTGTGTTTCCCTCTCAAAACACAAAAGATCAACAGTAAATTTCCAAGTTCACAAAAAAACAATTCTTTAATATATTTTTTGTGACTGGGCACTGAATTGAATTGATCAAGCGGTTGGGCCTGAGTAGGCATAGGTAATTTGAATCTTCAGAGATGGATTGTCTTTATAATTTTAATTTTAGATTTTATTTTGAAGGATTGGAAAATAATGGACAACGATCGCCATAGTACCAACAATTATTCCTCGTTGGGTGACGATGCTGAAGGTAATTCAGTCACTTCCGTCTACACGCTCCTTCCCATCAAGGACGAGGATTGGGAGGACTGTGGGACTGACAACGTCGTTGAATGTAGGAAATGTCCAGTGGGAGGAGTCCTCATCCAATGCAGACGCGTTGACCTTTATCAGCATAAAATGATGCATTCAAGGGCCAAGTATATGACGGATGTACAAGAGAGGATCAGGCAAGTTATAAGCTTTTGAACAGTCGAGGATTTTGACAACTTTCCCCTTTCTTTTTTTAGACATTGGGCAAAAGATGTACCAGAATTTGGCCCCTCCATGTCCGGATACCTTCTTGACTTGCACGTCTCCAGAGCAATGGTGAAGGAGTATGAGAGAGGGACGATTTCAAGCCATTCACCCGAACACCCTTATGTATCAATTCGATATATCGATGGCTTGAAGGTACACACGGTTTAATTTAATTGATCAATCCTTCTTGTCATTTTCTGAGCATTTGTGGTTTTTACGTAGTTCACATTTGGGAACAAATACATCAGTTGCCAGAGTCAAGGGGAGTTCATCTACGTCCAGGATCCAAATGACCTTAGTGACGAAGAAGACGATGAGACGATTTTTATGAGGGACGTGACTTGTGGAACATGTTCTACGGGAGAAGAGGTGGGGGGAGAAAGCCAAAGCAGAACAAAAAACAAAAACCTCAACATCAGCCAGCGACGACGCCTCCAATTCTTCGGGGAGGAGGAAATTATTTCGAGTTGGAATGCAAAGAGGAGGGCATTTGGATCTCTTGTACCAACAACATTGAGGTCAGAACCTAACCAACATTCTTGCATCCAATGCATGTCAATTCTTATAATCCACACACACAGGGTCTTTGTCTTTCCACTGTCGTCTCCATCAATGGAGTCGAACTTAGGAAAGGAGGATCATCGGATTCTTCAGCAGGAAATGGCAATCATTTTGTACCTTTACGACCAAAGAAACTGAAGTTTGGAGATATCATAACAGTGTCTAATGGAAGGAATCGCGGTCATGAATTCATGTTTAAAGGTTTGCTAATAAACTTATTTTTTTGTATGGTGAATTGACTTTGATTATTTCAACTGTTAGAATGAGCAGTTAAGAGGGTCAAATTATGACGAGCCTCTTGCTCTTCTTCGACGTCGCATTGCCATTGCCAAAGGAAACGGAAAGTGTCCTACTCGATAACCCTTCCGTAAGAAAAAAATTCAAAGCAAAACTCATTTGTCATGTGATGTGAGTCCTATTCAATTTCCACTATTTAAGGCTGTCTTCGTGGAAAACATCCTCAAGTTCCTCCCTATGGATGTGGTTAAACGCTTCCGCCTCCTCTCGTCCCTTTGGAATCTGGAGGGTCTTCGAGCCCTACGACCTCACGTGATTGTCAACATATTTCCAATTGACTGGACCCATTCTGGGGCCAGGGCTAAGGAGGAGAGTGCCCAAATGAAAGTTTCTCACTTTCTCAATTCGGATCCGAATCATCTCACCTTTCCCTATTGGAGGCTTCCCCTTCCTGATAGTTGGAATGACGGGGTCAAATTCAAGGATTGGTGTGGAAACACCATTGTAAAGAAATTGTCGGATAGGAAATTGGCAGATGACTTAAAGTTCCTTTTTGATCCCAACTTCCACAATCATCATGTGACCTTCCTGGACTTGTCATTCCCAAAGAAAGCAGAAAAGAGCTTCCGTTCCACTATGCTTGAAATAATCCTTGCTGGTCTGAGGAACACGTTGACCGGACTCAATCTTACGTTGGACTTGCACCACGAGTTGGTGCCACCCTGCATGAAGGTTCCAGAGCTGTTCAAATTGAAGGACTTTGGCCTCTCTTTCCACGACCAGCACAGTAGCACTGTCAATTCCACCGCTTTCCTGCAAACATTCCTGCCAGCAGTGGGAAATATTGAGACGCTTGCTTTGGGTGATGGCTGCCATCAAGTTTTGAAGCAGATGGAAGTTTACAAATTTTCCAATTTGACCAACATAAGTATCCTTGATACATGGGCGTCCCAACTCCAAAGCCTGGCTTCTCTACACCAGGGAAGACTCAAGAAGCTGGAACTGGGAAACATCTGCGTTCGTTCTCGGACTCTTGAGATACCTGAACTGTTTTCCGCCCTCCAACGACATTCGAATTCTCTGGAGGAACTCACTCTGCACTTTCTTATTCACAGCAAAGGGACTGTCATCATTCGTTTCCCTGAAAGGATGCCCAGTCTCACCCATCTGACGCTCTTTGTTGGATTGGCTGCATGGCCCAAGCCTCTTCTTCACTTGAGGGCAGGGGAAGGATGCTCTTGGATCGACTACCCTCGACAGTTTCCCCATCTTACAAATCTCAAGATTTGGCCTATATCTCGAGGATCTAAATTCTACCGGCTGCAACAGGTGCCTTGGAAACTATCAAGATTCTGCACCCCTCCCCCTCATCCTGTCCAGGGTGTTCCGGAGTTTGACTCTCCGGGATTCGCTGGACAGAAGGCACGCTACTTTAACTGCGGTAAATTTAATGAGACAA
>JAQGCL010000135.1:0-21931 GCA_034699605.1 Isotomiella paraminor | reverse complement strand
CATCGTAAAGGATGTGACTCTCCAAGCAGTCTCATGTCACAAAAACGATGTCCATTAGAGGCATTTCCTGCCATCTGGATTTATAAAAATAGAATTTGTATCGAATCAATATTACAGGTTCTTAAATGGATTTATGTTTTTGTGTTTTGAGATTTTGTGAGAAAAACAATTACTTAAAAATTAGTAAGCATTTAGTAAGCATTGTAGCAAGAAATAATTGATTTGAAGGCCTAACCACTTGGTTTCATACAGAAAAGTATAATTCTTATGAGGGGGACTATTTGAAGTTTTGACTCTTTTATCCCCTCATAACCAAAAAATTCCGAGCGTGAACTTGGGGTAAAAAAGGCTTAAAATAAGGTATATTTAAGTTGTACTGTACTCACGACTCAACAATAGACCCTTCCGACTGACAATGGGACTACAAAAGAGAAGGATTGGACGACAGACAAACGACGACGGCGACACTTTCCTAGATGTAAAATGACATAATTAAGCGTAACACCTTAATTAGATGAATGGAGACTTAATAATATGCCTTACCTAGAAGAGGGTGGCTTCCAACCAATGACGATGATGATAAGACGACGACGACGACAAAAGTTGATGATTGATATCTCTATAAAAAACAAACAATTTGTGTCAGTGTTGAAGAAAAAGTCCCAGTAATCATTAATTAATTAATTACCTCAGGTCTTGAGTAAAGATGAGAAGGAATGATGATGATAGGATGAGCAGAGGCACAGTGGTGATAAGGACTAATTAATTAATTGGCCAACAAAAGATATCCGAATGAAAAAAACCCAATGCAAAAAAGAGAGACTTGTCGCAGACTGCACGGCACCACCAACTCCCGGCTTGTTCATTGGTTTGAATATTTTGGGGCACCCTGAGACAGCTGGGAATTTTGGTAACCATGCAGTCAAGGGTCATTTTTGGACCAAACCTGCCTCCGGAGATGGCCTGTAGGGCCCAAGTTCACCCTTCCGCCACCCTGGTCGAGACATAAATGTGAAAAGGAGAAGTCATTCAACCTAATTTATGTTTAATCGGAGTGGCGGAAAGCTGAGAGTGGCCTCCACAGGGGGTCAAAAAGACCTAAAAACCATGGGAGTTTGGCCCGGGGCATAGTGAGATTTGCGTAAGGTTCTTTTAGAAAACACACGAAGCACCTTTTTTGCCAACTTTTCTTTACTTTTACAAGCTATCGCTTGCTTCGCTGCGCGAAGGCTTTGGGAACTACCTATCTATTTTTAAGAATATCATCAATTTTTTAGAAATGCATTTTGTCAGTACAACTCCTCCCAGGGCACTGAACCGATATCTTTGAAACTTTACATATGCAATAGGTATTGTACAGATAATTCACTTACATGTACATCAATTAAAATGCAAATAAGTTGATCACAAATCATTCCAATTGCAACAAATCATAAATTAAACAAATTGCATCGGATTACTTGTCACGATGACATGAGTCACAAAACTTTTTCTTCTCTTCTTTAGGTAGGGAGAAATAACATTTCAAATAATCCTTCTTCCTCAATTACAAAGAATCCCTCATCATAAATTAAATATCAAATCTCTCCAAACCCTACATCCTTATCCCATCCTCTCCAAGAGACCTCAGACCCTACATCCCCTTCTCTCCAAAGGACCACAAACCCTACATCCTTATCACCTCCTCTCCAATAGACCACAAACCCTGCATCCTCATCTTCTCCTCTCCAAGAGACCTCAGACGCTTCATCCCCTTCTCTCCAAAGGACCACAAACCCTGCATCCTTATCCCCTCCTCTCCAAGAGACCACAAACCGTGCATCCTCATCTTCTCCCATCCAAGAGACCTCAGACCCTAAATCCACTTCTCTCCAAAGAACCACAGACCCTACATCCTTATCCCCTCCTCTCCAAGAGACCACAAACCCAGCACCATCTCGCCCCTCCAAAAGTCAGCTGAGAGGAATAATAATAATACCAAGCATCAGCGGCTTGCTCCGCTTCGCGGTGGTTTGGGCACATTAATTTATCTCCCCATATACAACTCTCACCATAAACCTTATCAAGACTTTGCAGAAAAAATTATTACCGCTAAATCACCATTAAATTAGAATCAGTAGTCTTTCATTGTCTAATCCAAAAGGACTCCAGATCCCAACATCCCATCAAGTCCTATCCTCTCTAAGGGACAACAGACACTACTTCCTCCCTGACCAAACGACCACATCCGAAAAAAACATAAGTAACTCCATGAGTACTTCATGAAACAAACCCATCCCCTCCTCTCCAAGGGGCCACATATCCTGCATCCCCATACCCTCCTCTTCAAGGTACCACCACCCTACATCTACATCCCCATTTCTCTAAGGGACTACAAATCGTACATCTCCATCTACTCCTATCTAAGGTCCCACAGATCCTTCATCCCAATTCCCTCCTCTCCGAGGGACTATGGATCATATGTCCTCTCTTGCCAAGGGTCCACAGATTCTACATCCTCAATCTCCATCCTCTCTTCTCCAAGGCACTACAGACTCTCCATCCTCACCTCCCCTCCCTAAAGGGACTACATATCCTGAGTGCTCTACCTAAAAACAAAAATCCTACATCCCCCTTCTTTCCAAGGTGTCACACTTCCTACATCCCAATTTCCTCCTAGGAGATTGGGATGAAATTCGTTCCTTCCTCATTCTGCTGGCAGACACTCTTGCCACAACACGATTAATGCCATAATACTGAGTGCTCCGAGATCTGCAGGAATCGCAGCTGTGAAGGAACATATGATCACGAATTCTACCAATGTCAATTAGCGACCCGATGGAATGTCGATGGTGGCGGGTGGTCAAGGTCGAAACATTCTCTGGGACTTTACTTGCTCAGACTCACACATCTACGCACCAAGCCATCTACCAACTACATTTCTACACGCCAGAGCAGCGGCCGTTGACGTCGAGAGGAAAACACACGTTTGCACCTCTAGAGGAGACATACTTCTTCACTCCGGTAGCAGTGGAGACCTCCGGGGTATGGGGACCAGAAGGACTACCATTCATTCAGGAAATTTTATCCAGACTAATGTTAGTGAAGGGTGATCCCAGTTCAACTTTTCATCGCATCCAGAGAATTTGAATTGCCATCATGAGAAGAGAGGAGTTTCAAACGCCATGTCAGTGTTAGGGACGTTACCCCAGGGGCAATCTCTGGATGAAATATTTTATCTATAACATTTAATTTTAACTCAAAAATATGTAAACACTTCAGTTGTAATTAATCTCCTCCTCTCCTTACCAAAGGACCACAGATCTTATATCCCCATCCACTCCATTCGACCCCATATCCTTCATCCCAATTCTCTCTTCTCAAGGAACGACAGACCCTACAACCTCATCCAATCCAATCAAAAAGAACATGCACCCTCATGTCTTTGTCGCCGAAGTGCCACATATTGTTCATCCCAATACCCTACTCTCGTAGGGATTATTGATCATACATCCTCTCAATCCAAGGTAACACAGACCCTACATCCTTATCCCTTCTTCTCCAAAGGACCATAGATCTACCGCTCAAAGGGACTACAGATCCTAGATCATAAAGTATATTGTATTGCGAAATTTAATGGTTTAAGACCATATATCAATATATCTGTTTATTATTAGTTCCAGCTTGAAATTTCAATTCCGTTACCTTTGTATCACTATTGTGTGACGCAATAACATTCCGTTGCCAATTAGCAACAAAAAATTTGGTTGTAAAAACCCCAAAAAACCTAATAAAAACCGAAGAAAACCTAATAAAAACCGAATAAAACCTAATAAAAACCGAATAAAACATAATAAAAACCGAATAAAACATTTTTCTATTTGATACGAAAATTTTAATTTCTCCGGAACCACTCATTTTTTAGTCAGTCTAAAAACTTCTTGCACAACTACAATACCCACTGCATATATATGCAAAGTTTCAACGAAATCCGTTCAGTGACCTGGGAGGAGTAGTGGTGACAAAATGCATTTCAAAAAAATTGATGATATTCTTAATAAATAGATAGATTATTTAGGGAACTGGGGATGCCTCAAGTATTTGGAAAGGAACAGGTTGGAGCCCTGGTCGAACTCCAGTACGATCCTAAGGATACTCACCAAATCCTGGAATTGGCAAGGGATGAGCCTGGAGAAGAGGTTCGAAAGTTCTTAAACGTCCACTTGAATAATAAGCGCCCTACCACGCTTTTGATGTACAAGAATGGAAAGAAGGCAAGTCATCCTTGTAATCGCTTATTGGACATTAACGTCCATCTTACAGTTTACAGTTGGAAGTTCTGGGATCACTCGTGCCCACACGCAAAAAAAAAAGTTAATACACGGACATAGTAAACTGCTGTTTAATATGTTCGTCTTCCACTTTCCAATGTGGAGCGCAGAGGCATATTAAAAAGTAATATGTAAAACCAGTATTCATTTTAATATGTGCGTTAGGCCACGTAACATGTCCCATAGTGTATGTTAAAACGACTCCGTTGTTAAGTCTCCCTCATTTTCTGTTACCCTCAATACAATAAATCTGGAAGCGAGAAGCATCAGCGTCTTCTGCTGGATTCATTCATTAGCATTGATGTTCATTACATTTGTTTCATGCCTTTAAACTACCCATGAAAAAGTCATGAAGCCTTTTTGAAACAAACGACTAAGTGCTTGTAGCTATAAGAATTCACAAACATCCTCAAGGTCTTCAAAGTTACATGGAGCGGATATGTATATACGCACCCACCACCACTCTGCATGTGCCATAACAATGAATACTTCCCTCTCAAATCCATAGTGGCCGTTATTTATTTCCCGATCACTTAAAGATAAGAAAACTTTGTATAATTAAATTTTCAATTCAGCAAAAAATAACAAACCATACAGTTAACGTCAGAGCATGATTAAGTGGGTATAAGAGATCTGTACTTTAATTAACAAACGTGAAAGTGCTCACTGTGAAGTTACTAGATACAAATTGAAGAAGGAAACCATCAAGACAGATTACAAAAACTTTAAAAGGGACGGTAAGTAAACATATCGTTATTAAAATGATTTTAAGATATCCAAAAAAATCCTTCCCACTATTAAAAGCCTTAAGTTTAAGTTTTTAAGTTCAATCACTACCTCCCACCTCGGCCACCCCCACCGCCTCCACCTCTCCCTGCTCCGACATATCCGGGTGGCCCTCCAGCTCCTGGTTCCCCAGGTATTCCTCCGAACGAAGCAAATCCCCCACCTCCTCCACCCCCACCTACCCATATTACAATAATTATTGATAATAAGGACATAAAGTGCATAACTACAATATTAAACGCACCATGCAATGCTCCTCCCCCTTGTCCTCCTCCGCCTCCACCGCCACCGTGTAATCCACGACCACCGGGACCCCCATAGCCTCCTCCTTGATCCCCCCTCCCTCCACGCCCTCCATAGCCGCCGCCACCACCAAGTCCAAATGCGTTAAATCCTCCTCCTCCTCCCCCACCTCCTCCGCCGGCACCCCCACCAGGAACACGTCCACCTCCATCCCCTCCCCTGGCTCCCGGATTCCCTCCTCCTCCAGAGCCCCCTAAACCCCCCTGACCTCCAGAAGCACTGTGTGGGCCACCTCCTCCTTGTCCCCCACTACCAGGTCCAAAACCGTTACCACCGTCTCCTCCACGGCCTCCTCCTTGATATCCTGCCCCGCCGCCTCCACCTGATGGGCGTGAGATTGGAGTACCTAGTAATAAAAAAAAAGTAATAAAAAAGCGGTCCTCGGTAGATGATAGCTTAATTTCAAGTTGCTTTAGTTTACCTTGGCGACGGTGGCCTCCGCTTCCACGTGCTGGCGTTTCTGACATCAGGAGCCGCCTTCTTTCACCTTCAAAAATTGAATCAATTGAATTTTAAAGCACGAAACAAATGAGGTATAGCATGGCTGTAGATTAAGTGTCGTAGTGTTAATTCTGATGACAATAATACCGTTAAGTTATTGTACAGTCTTTACGTGTAGTTATTATGTTTTTAGCAATATTTAGTGTGATTTAAAAAGTGTGAAAAATTACCTTGGCTCCTTGTTTGTCCTCTTCCCCGTCGCCCTCGGCCTCTTTTTTCTACTCCACCTCGTGTGTTGATGGGTGGTTGTGCGTTGGACCGCTTGGGGTATCTTCTTGAAGATGTGATCTGGACTCGATCACCAAGATCCATGTTTTAAGTATTTTAATTTTTTGTACAACTTACTCAGCCAAGAGGAGAAATGAGACTGCCGTGCGACAGCCAGTGACGAGACATGCAATGGTGTGTATCAAGTCAAAGTTGGAGACGTTTTGGTTTATTGTGCACCACGAAGAAAGTTAAGGGTGGCGTGGCAATGGAACTGAGAAATGAGAGTATGTGATGTATGTGTAGGAAATTGAATTAGGCTTGAGATGCGAGAATGGTTCTAATACAAAAAATTGATGCAGAAAGAAATGTATGTGGCTTTGCCACTGCTTTATTTATCCGTTTGAAACCAAGTTTCAGCACATTTAAACAAAGTAATTTGTTTTCAACAGTTTAACCAATTCACATCATGATCCCTGCAATACCTCCCGTCCCCCCGATACCTAAGGTCCCGGGATGTCCATCCTCTCCATCTACTCCTGGGGGCCCCCCTCTACCTCCTTTACCTAGTCATGTAGTCCTTTAAGTTAAGAAGGCTTGAGTGGTTTGTTTTTAAAGATTACCTGCCCCTACTCCAGTCCCATCCTGACCATGCTCCCCTGCTTCACCTCGGTTTCCACCTCGTCCGCCACGACCTCCGACTCCATTAGTTCCTGCTCCTCCACCCCCACCGCCACCACCTCCTGAGGCTACACCACTAACGATGTCTCCGCTAGAACCACCTCCCCCGCCACCTCCTCCTGCTGCAACGTTATCTGGAATGCAGGAAGTATGATTAAGACCGCGTCAAGTTTATTTCTGAAAATGTTACCTGCCATCCTTGATTGGTACAAATGTGTGTTGCTGGAGATGAGATTCTGCTGTACAGAACTCATAGAACATCACAGTCGTTTTTATAGTAACTCACGAGGTCAAGATTCGGCATTGTTTACGACACAGATCACTTCAGGTGAAATCGAATATATCCAGATCTGGATTTCTAGGATTTCACGCTTATAATTTCCAATTATAGCCTGCATACCTGCTCAAGGTCCAATAGTTTCAATTCAATCAGATATGTACACAGGTAGTGAACAAGAGGTTTTCGAGGCCAAGTGAAATTGGATTAAGGATGTGATGACAACCATAAATCCATGGTTTATTTGAGAATGAACCACGTTATCGTAGAAAGGATTAATGGCATTTCGTTCTGTATTTTTGGAACCAGGATTATTACTTCATAGCAATTTCTTGGCTTTTATGTATTTATGACGTTCGCTTACCCAAAAAAATGAGTGTATGGGTGTGCGTGTGTAACTGATGATAGGGGTACTGTGAGACAATGCGTTCTTGTAGTTTGATGAGAAGAACACAGAAGAGGAGAGAACCATAACTCCATGGTTCATTTTAATATGAGCAACGTCATTGCCGAAAGAATTCTAGACTTATCGTTTAAGTCACAGGCTGTAAAATATATTGTTATTAGCCCAGTTGGGAAATTTTTAGTACCAGGATTATTACTTCCCAGCAACTTCTTCTCTTTTATGTATTTTTGTCGTTTGTCAACCCAAAAAATGAGTGTATGGGTGTGTGTGTAACTGATGATAGGGGTACTGTGAGACAATGTCCTCTTGTAGCTTGAAGAGAAGATCACAGAAGAGGAGAGAACCATAAATCCACGGTTCATTTTAAAATGAACAACGTTATCGTAGAAAGAATTTCAGACTTATCGTTTAAGTCACAAGCTATAAAATATATCGCTCTTAGCCCATTTGTGAAATTTGTAGTCAGGATTATTCCTTCCCAGCAACTACTTGGCTTTTATGTATTTATGTCTTTAGTCAACCCGAAAAATGTGTATGTGTGTGTGTTTAACTGATGATAGGGGTACTGAGAGACAATTCGTTCTTGAAGTTTAAAGAGAAGAACACAGAAGGGGGGAGAACCATTAATCCATTGTCCATTTTAAAATGAACAACGTTATCGTAGAAAGAATTCCAGATTTATCGTTTAACTCACATGATGTAAAATATATCGTTCTTAGCCCAGTTGGGAAATTCCCAGTATCTTGATTATTACTTCCCAGCAACTACTTAGCTTTTATGTATTTATGTCGTTCGTCAACCCGAAAAATGTGTATGTGTCTATTTAGCCGATGATAGGGGTACTGTGAGACAATGCGTTCTTGAAGTGTGGAGAAAAGAACACAGAAGAGGAGAGAAAGGATTTTTTTCCTGCATTGCTTTCAATTAACATTGTTGCATTGTTTGTGTGAATATGTGTTCTCAATTTCTCAATATGCGATGGAAACCAAGAAGATGACAGGAGTTTATCATTTAGTCATGTCATGGGAATAATGAAATAGTGCATGTCATAAATGAAATATAATGCAAATGAAATAGTGCTTGTCATAAATGAAATATAATGCAAGATTCCGTTAGACCAGTTGGTTAATCATAAAAAAGAATTCACCAATGCTAACTAACGCCTGCTTTATTTGTTTCAGACTGTTTGAGTTCTTGGACATTGCATCATAATCTTTACGTCACCATGGAGTACAGTAAAATTAAAGTCGTACTTCAAAGCCTCAGCATGGAGAAGTACAGCAGAAGTTTCGAGGGTATGATTGCCATCTTAATAGCTCAAATCAATTTATTTATTTCAAAATCATTACGCTTGCAGACAACAACTTCACCGATGCCAGACTAAAGGACTACCTCCGGTCCGGAGTGTTGTCGGAATTGATGAAGGAGCTTGTCCCTGTTCCAGCTGAACGATTCGACATCATCAGCAAGCTGAAGTTGACGTTGGAAAAAGAACCAAACGATGACCACCGTGTTGGCGGAGAAGGGTCCTCAGAAAGAAGAAATGAAACAGTGAGTTGCACGATTTGTTCTGTCCCTTTGTCCAGCACCTGGAACATGATTTGGGCGCATTTAAAAGCATATCATAGCTTTCGGCAGAGGAGCTGTCCATTTACTTGCCATTTTTGTAACTCTGACTTTCTCTCCTTCAACCGATTTTCGGTACATGTGCAAAAGCACTGTACTGACTGCAAGAGAAATAGTGCTATTATTATGGAAGTGGATGAGCCGAGTGGTTTGGAATTATATGATGATGACAGGGATACTTTGGTTGACCCCACAAATATAGAGGATCCTAAATCCGTTACTGATGTCATTCAGAAATTTAGGGAGGACGCTATCACATTCGCCGTAGAACTCAGAAGTAACCCGAAAGTCACCATGACTTTGTCCACACAAATTACATCACAAGTGTCGAAGTTAGTGAATACTATGGTGTCATGTGGCGTCCAAATATTGGAAGATGATGATAGAGATTTAATTGAGAAAAGTCATGCATTTTCACAACTATCTTCATCTTTCGAACCTGTGTTAACGTCATATAAACTAAAAAAGTATCTCCTAGACTGCGGACTTTATATACCTGCTGAGGAATTAGTTTTGGGCACAAGGACTACTATAGTAAAAGGAAAGGCTAAGACTGTGTTCGACGTTTGTCATTATGTTCCTATTATTCCGGTACTGGAGAAAGTTCTACAAATACCTGGTGTAATGCGTTCAGTGATTGATATAAATACTAATATCCATGAAAATGTGTTCCTATCTCCAGTATGTGGGAAATACTTAAGACAAAAAATTGTGTCGTCTCATATTCCCGTTGTTCTCATTTTGGCATACTACGATGAAGTGGAAATCTGTAACGTACTGGGAGCAAGAGCCGGCTTACATAAAGTTGGCAATTTTTATTTCTCAATACTTAACATTGACCTTAAACACAATTCCAAATTGGAAAACATCTATCTTCTTTGTTCGTTCAAAAGTTGCTTATTGGGAAGATATACATTATCAAATATTCTTTCTCGATTTGCTGCAGACCTCAAATATCTCCACAATAAGTATATCAAAGTTAATACCAGGGATTATACTGGTGAAGTGAAAGTGATGTTAGGTCAGTTTACCGGGGATAATCTGGGGTTGCACCAGTTATTGGGATTCTCGGGGTCTTTTTCTGCTACATACCACTGTAGGTTTTGTAGAATGCCAAAATATAGAACCTCTTGTGCCTGCATCGTTGATCCAAACTTAACTAGGAATAAGGACAACTATGAGGAGGATATTAGAAGGAATGACATGTCAAAGACTGGTGTTAAAAGTGGCTCAATATTAAATGAAATATGTGACTTTCATGTCACGGACAACTATGCCCCAGATGTCATGCATGACATTCTTGAGGGTGTGGCTGGTTACGACATAAAGCTTGTGGTTCAGTTTTTATTGGCGAATTCGGAGTTGGGAATTGTGGATTTAAATTCAAGAATCGATGGCTTTGACTACGCGCATCTCAGCCCAGACAAGCCAGAAGCTTTAAATGAAGCCTTAATAATGAACATGTCAAATCATCTCCTTGGTCAAAGTGCCGCTCAAACTCTCACCTTGCTACATTGTTTCCCATTTCTTTTTGGAGATTTTATTCCTGAAGAATGTTTACCATGGAAGCTATTGATATTACTGTTGCAAATCCTGGACATCATTCTGTCAACAGCAATTGCCAAGTCAGCTTTGCCATATCTAAAATCGCTGATAGAGGACCACCATTATCTATATCAAGTAGTGTCACAGTCAGGTTTGAAGCCAAAACACCATCACATGCTTCACTACCCTGACCTTATTGAGCAAATTGGACCGCTTAGACCATATTGGTGTATGCGGTTCGAAGCACGTCATCGCCCTTTCAAGCATGTTGCACGTAGCACTTGTAACTACAGGAATATTACAAAAACTTTGTGTGAAAGAAATCAGTTATCTCTCAGCTACAAGTTCCAGAAAAATGAACCATTTGAAACTACAACCGTTGTCCTGGGAAAGAACATTCGTGCAGACAAAGGCGGGGTGACACCAAATGATGATGAGAGAGCAACCATGTTTTTCAAATCTGTCACTGTCAACTGCAGAAAATTGCAACTAAGTAATATTGTGACGATTGGCTCTGACGATGAATTAGGACTACCTTTTTTTGGTAAAATTATTTCCATAACATCAAAAGGTGAACATAATTTTGTTACTGTGGAGACTCTGCATACTATAGGATACCACAAGCACTACAATTCTTACGCAGTTAAAAGCATTTCTAGAACTCTTAAAACCATTAATATTGAGGAGCTAAACGATCCAAAACCTCTTCTAATCAAGCAAGGTGAAGAACTAATATTCGTCGGTGCTCTTCTAAGTGTTTAGACAAAATCTGTCTCAGTCTGCTTAGACAAAAACTTCACATCATTATTAGGATATACGGATTGGTTGGAAAGAGCAGTTTACTCTAATTAAAATAAATGCGAGTGGACATTTAGCAGTTTATTTAAAAATAATACAAATTAAAATTTGGAACTTCGAGGTACAGTGCTTCATAAAAGACAAAGGTAATAAATCTTTCCTAGCATCACTTATATTTACATCACATTAGGTCCCAACTTGATATCCTACTTTATCCGAAATTGGATCAATAACAACGTTGTGTATTTCTCTATAGTACAATATGTGAGGCTTTTTCTTGTACATTTCACATTTTTGCTGTATTGTCCAAAATGCTCATCTATCCAACTCAACAGAATGAAAGCCTCTCGCTTTCCTATGATATTTGGTTTGGCGTATCTGCCAAAAGAACCACATCTTAAGCCGAGAGAAAGTCCACTGTTCCACTAATGTCCACTTTTCTTAATAACAGTCTTCATTTCACATTCAATTCCATCCGATCTCCGGTGCAGAGGGAACATTAGATTGAGGAGAGCTGAACTGAAGTGTGTCAAAGCGTTTCTCTTTTTCTATCTGGTCTGTTTGAAGTGTAGGCAGGAGAAAGTTTCGTTTGATTTACTTTCACCACCACAACCATCTCATTCTCTCCTCCCTACTAACTTGTTGGACAATAACTTGTTGATGGTTCCGGTTTAGCAACTGTAAAAGTGAATGACCACATTTAGTGTTCAAAGAAGATAAGTGATGAGGTGTGAACAACATCATCATTGTTTGAGACAGTATCAGCTTGCCCTAGTAATCGAATTTTCTTGAACTAAAAGAAACATGTATAATCCAGCTAGCTATAAGCTATGTTATACGTTTGAAAGCCAGACCCTGCTAGAATCATTAATTTAATTGGGTATTTCATTTTTGTTATTTAGATGAGCCCTGAAACGACATCAACCTCTGTCGTCATAAGTGAGAATGAGACCGTGACTCTTGCGAACATTGAAAAAGAACCAGATGGTACTCTGCGGTTTACCGTTGGAAGGGAACCTCCCCTGGCTTCTTCATCGTGCAGGCCTCAAAGGCAGAAGAGGCCAAGGATTGAATATGGAGATGACCCAGAAGTTTGGGTATAACAAACTTTATTAAAATTTATTGAGCTCAGGATAATCAACCCCTTCTTTTGTTCTTTGCAGCAACTGGAACGCCGTCTACTATGGAACGATGCCAAAGCTCACGAAACTTACGGCAAGAGAATCCTGGAGTTGAGAAATAACCAAGAGCCTCTTTCCCCACCTTTACGGAAGCAGCTTGTGAGGATCGCATGTAATGGCCTGATGGATTATGCGGAGAAAGTTAATAAGGGAGAATCTTCTCGTCCTACTGTTCCGCAGCGAGCGCAGATGGCAGAGACAATTGTGGAAACTGTCTATGGATTCCTCACACCCGACGGAAAGATAGGCATAAAGGTGTGACAACTTCAATTGTTACGTTTCATATCTGCAAAATTCTATTCATTTTCAGAATTCATTGTTTGCCCCTGGAGTACCCTATGTCGATGCTAAAGGAAAGAAGCGTACCTCGAGGCCAATGGGCTACATAAATACGTGGTTCTACAACCACTGGAAAGAGCACAAAGACAAGCAGCCGAACTCAAATGCAGTTGAAGAGTTACCGGAAGAAGGTAAAATATAAATACCAACTTTTAACGACGGGGTCTCGAACTCAACAAGTTCTACTGGCCTTAAATTCCGATTAATTAATGATGATTCAATATTTTTTATTCCTTGCATATATGAAGATCTTGGCGCATACTCCCTACAGGAAATGGAGGACGCCCAGTTGTGGATGCAGTCGAGACGAGAGCCAGATCACATGGTACAAGACAAACTACGAATTTCCCGACAGCTGCGAGAGCCTGAGCTGAAGTCGTCAAGTTTTTCAGTCATTCTTAAGAACTGGCCCAGACTGTTCGACAGTCCTGGAGGGGTAAGACGATGCAATGCTTACCAACCTTTATTTAGTATTGATATATTGTTTTTTTTAATTTCCTGCAGGTATTCAATGAATTCGATTCTAAACATGTAGCAATATGTGACGGAATGATTGTGAACTGGAATGCGACAGCTATTAAGATTGTCGAATATGCGAATAAATTTGTAAAAACCGTCACCGCATTGAATATTGAAGCTGCAGCAGCAGACAGTAAGAGATTGATACGTTTAAGCTGCATGAACAATTTTTAATTACGGTGGTTAATAATTACAGATAAAAAGGAACTGGCTGCATTTTTTTTTCTACCGATGATATTTGGAGCCAAGTCAAGAAAAAATGCCACTCAACTTGATTCTGCCAAGGAGTTTATTCAGGTACTTGTTACTTGCTATTTCTTTTCCCAAGAGTTTAGCATCTTACTGAGTTTGTTGTTTTGCAGGTACACACTAGTTTGGAAGGAAGTGACATTAAGAAGTTGGAATCCGAAAAGAAACTACCCCACCCTGAAGTTCACGTCGTTGGCAATATACGCACTTTGGAGTTTCAGAACTATCTTGTGATTTACGAAGGAAAATCAATTGCATGCGACAATCTCCTTCAGTGTTTAGACCTAGCTTTTAAGTCTTTTAAAGTATTCAACATTCATTATCCTGCTAAGTGCAATGCTACTTGGGAGTTCATCGGTCACTATTTCTTTAAAATGAGACCAACGGAGGGTACTCTAATGTCCAAAATATTGGAAGTGGGTGTGTATCTCTCACATGTGCAATAGTGGAATTATTGTATAGCTTTGTTAATAAGCTACTCAATCCTGGAATGTGTAATTATTAATCACAATACCATGGGAAAATAGGTATTCATAAATCTACTAAAGTATCATAATAATTACTAATATCATAATGAACTCAAAACTGCTGTATTTATGCATGTACATAGAATTTATAAATCACCTATTTGTAAATAAGTCTTTAGAAGAAATGAACATAGCAGAAATATTGGCCTAAACTTTTGGTTCAATTCCACATACACCAATTATGCATAATGTGTTATTGTAGTTTCCTTTGTGTTGGGTCTGGATTATGGTTAGCCCTAAAAATGCGTAGATTTATTATAATTTGTGATATAATTTGTAGATATATACACTTTACTGCTCACATCGTTTAAAATTGATTTTCTTTTCATTTAGACTGTTTGCGTTTAACTGCAATGTATAATTCTCAAACGCCAGAACGCTGATTTGTAGATTTTATTCACAATAAAGCCGAGTTTGTTAAACATTTCTGTAATGAAAATTGCAAATGTCGTCCTACGATGTTAAATGCTTCATCGTCCATTTTTCGCACTACATAATAATGGCCAGTACGAAGGTATCACTGTGCCGGAATATTAGAATGGTGCTCGATGACAAAAACAAACGTCGGTAGCCTTTGTCATGTCTCTTTGTACATTATGCAAAGAATGTCAGAAAGTGAGTTTAGTATGTACATGGCAGATGTCCATACTAAACTGGAGTTACTCTGCCGACATTCTTCCCGTAAATACGCATATACACAGTAGACAAACCTAATATGTTCATCAGCAAAGTTTAGTATGTTCATAGTTTGAAAATCTCTGCAATTTTTAGAGTGCAGAAAGGAAGGATGTTTATCACCATCCGTGTCAAGAATCGTCCCCCGAAGGAGGGTAACTATTTCAACCTGGAGTTCCAGGGGGGTTCTCTTTGGATCTCTCTCAAAGATGTGGAGAGGCGTTGTCGCCTACTCGTTGAGTCCTTGAATGGAGTTCCATTAGGGATCCCTGCACCTGCCCCTCCGCCTGATGGACCCTCAAAGAGAAGCCGGAAGGGAGGACGAGGCGAAAGAGCATCTGAGTCATCATTTCGAAGGAAGCTTGCGTTTGGGGACGTCATCACCATTACTGTGGGTGGAGCTGGAGTGAAGGGAGTTTGCGACTTACTCTTTAAGGTGTCGTATGTTATTTCATATTATTTTCATCAGTTTCATTTTTCCATTGCTTAACAGGCCGCCCCAGGACCAAAACCCAAGCCGGATCCCCCTGGGAGGGAAGACCATGATGGAAACGGGAAAAAGCAAACAGAGCGGAAGGGTCAGTGGCCTCCAAAAAGGGACATTTTTGAAGATGAGGGGCGTCGGGACTACATCCACGATGTCGCAGAAGATTACGAGAGGAGTGTCGGAATGGATTTTCACTTAGGAGATTTCTAAGCGTGCTCTAAATGTTTTAAGCCAAGCGTAAGGTGGCTTTTGAATGTAGGCTAATTGAATTAGCCTCCTAATAATTTTGTACTTCATTGACTTCATTCAAGAAAATTGTTGTTTTCGGTTTTATTCAGTACCCGGTAATCTGCTTTTTTGACAAGAATAAATAAATTACATTTTACTGCATCATTCCACAGCGCTCTTTCGACTTTAGCATACGAATTTCATTCCTTTTAAAACTCAAATGACACAATTTCCGTCATCATATCAGTGAATAATCAAGCCATGTTTAAAAAATCGTTTACTCGTGGTCGCTGATCCTGATCCTTAAGTTTATTTACAACCATGATTAATAATTAATATTGAATTGCACTCCATACTTGACGTGCTCTTGGCCAGACGCCTTTTATGTTTAACTTTAACTTTAGGCGAGGCGCAATAAAATCATTTCATACATTCATTCAAACCTGATAACACCAATGCAACCTGAGTCCTTCTTACAAAATTTCCTGGTTCGGACATAGTTGCTGCTTGCTACAACCAAAAAAACTTCTTCCTCGCACTTTGCGATGTGTGCTGTGTCCCCGTTTTCAGCTAGGTACATCTAAAAGGATACAGTTAAGATGAATGGCTCACAAACTGGATTGTCTTACCCAATCAGATGCCGATAATGACCTACTGGAACCGGTACCAACATCAGTTAGATTCCAGTGAATGAACGCTAACGTATTATCCAAAGGAGGAGGAGTTGCGAAAGGACAGTTATTGATTTGGGTAAGTTGAAAAGGTTTGTGACACTCCTGGTTGATCAAACGGCCAGAGACTGAAAGTAAATAAGATAAAGTAGGTATACGCGGATGGGAAATAGGACATGCCGCTATAATTGATGAAATTTGCGGTTAACATTATTCAAATTGACCACCGACGTCCTCAAGCAAGCTCATTACATTTAGTACAAAGAGCTTCGCGAGTGGTGGATGACATTCAACAAATTTGTGTTAATTTCCCATCCAAATGACATGAGCCAAATTTGAATTAGTTTAAACAACAACTGCGTTAAAGGGATCGAACCTGTCAACCGTAGTGTACCATCTTGCCATGGAATTACCACATCCATCATTGGGAAGTGGGCATTGGGTATGACCGGAACGTAAATGAAGAGTTCCAATTTGACACTGTCCATTGACAATTTGGTTCTGTGGGTCTGTTTGACACCAGAAACGCAGCCCAAGTAGACTGTATCGAGTAATGTCCTTAAGTCTCCAATGGTCCCCTCTGAGGTGTAGACAAATCAACATTATTTACATAACAAGAGTACCATAAAGTGTCCATAATCGTACTTACGAATGTTAGAAAGTTCCAGGGATGTGCTCGGAAATCTTACTTTAGACAATGCACAGGCTAAGATACCCGCCTTGTGAGACAGGGTTATCATTGCTTCCTCCTGTGACGTACCTGGAAATACAAAATAACTACATTTATAATTACATTTAATTATTGGGTTCCGTATGTTCTTCTTAATGGAATCTAGAAGACGAAGTCACCAACCATCGTATGGCAAAGCAATAGATCTCTGATACAAAGTCTCTTATACTTATTACGCGTAATTGACTTTAGAGAATCGTTCGTGGGTAGCGTTTTGGTCCCCTTGCTTCCTGGCGTGTCACCGACCACGAATTAAAAAAAAAAATAGTCGAAGATGCAATGGGAGTGTACCTGTCCTTTTGTTCTCTTTGGCTGACTAACTTATTCCCTCCCCCTTGGAATAAGCTTCCAAAGAATTGCACCCATATCGGGAAGGCCCACGCTCCTCCATCCCTTGACTTCTGCACCTCGTCGTCCGTATAATTAGATCCAAGCGACAGAACTATTACTAGAACCACTGAGACATGCTATTTCACTGGAACAGCACTTTTTGGAATTAAAATGCTTTTTGGTATTGGTTTGGTCCTTGACGATTTATTTTAGAGGTTATGCTTTATGCTATATATATATATAGAGCTTATCAAATTAGGGGTGACAAAGAAAACCGAGACTTACTGCTCCGCTCTTCAATCATGCATCCTGACACAGACACCACGGCAAGACACCAGAAAGATAGTGGTACAACGGTTGTCATTCTATATCAAATGTCAAAAATAGGACAAAGATTGAGGGGCTTTTTATTCGTAGATTTTGTCAAGGAAATGTTTCAACTCCGTCGGAGATAATTGAAAATAATATAATTTTTTGTCTGCCTGCTGACTTTTGTTATTGTTTTTGCTCGTGAACGCAGCAGCAGCCCAGAGAGTCTCTCCTTCCCCACCACCAAATCTTCCCAAACCAAAACACATGTGAAGACAATGATCTTGTGTTGCTACACTAAAATTGGTATTAATTACTCTGGACAAGGGCTATAAAGTTTTTAAACAGCAAAGAATTAAGTTACTTCAGCTTCTTCAACAACCTCAATCATCTCCTTCCCCTTGAATCTAACCTTCTTCCCATGCTTATCCTTCATATGCTTCACCATAGAACTATAGTGAACAAAAGACACTTTCTTCTTTTTCCCAGAACATTCCTCTTCCAGGCATTTGTAAGGCTTGTCTCCTCCATCTCCATCATCATGGGTCAACTCATGACGCTTGCAAACACTTTGGTTCTTGAATATCTTTGGACAGTGGGAGCAAAGATATCTGTTCTCTGTGGAATGGGTGGCCATGTGGTGTTTCATGAAGGCTACCAACTTCCCACATTGGCTACAAGGCTTCTTCTCCTTCTGCATGTCCTTCTCCTTCTTCTTCCCCTCGTGGACGACGGCCACGTGTGTCCGAAAGTTCTTCTGCTTCAGAAAGAACTTCCCACAATGGGGGCAGGTGAAAGGCCAGCCTTTGAGGATCTTCCTCTTCTTTGGAGTGTTGTTAAGGCATCGACTTTTATGTCCTCTCAACTGTGTTACCGTTGAAAACTTGGATCCACATTGGGGGCAAGCATGCCGTGGCTCGTGGACGTGAGAGACATGTGTCTGAAGACGCTGGAAGGAGGTGAAAACTCTGTGACAGTGGGGGCATAGGTGGTTCATCCCACGATGATGTTTCCTGTAGTGGTAGGTCTTGTGTGATCGGCCTTCCCTAAACACCATCCCACAGAAGGGGATGGGACAACGGGTTTTCCCAGGAGGGATTGGGGCCTCCGCCTCGGCGTGCATTTCCTCTTCCAAACGAGCCTTGGCGACTTGTATCCTGAGGGCGTGGGCTGCTGCGACTGCCTCTATGTCTGAGGCTGAGGGTGGTTTCATTGGGGTAAATTGAGCTTGATAACCTGAAGATGATGATGTTGAAGTGAAGAAAGAGGAAGAAGGCAGATGACTGCAAAAAAGAAGAAAAGATATAATATTTTGGAGTTGCTTTGGAGGATGATACCTTAGATTGAAGCTGCGGGAGTGGGAGGAAGAAGAAGGGGGAGATGCCAAATTGACTATTGGAATCCGTACTTTCCGATTTACTATTGCAATGACCTTGGGTTCATCTTCGTCCTGAGTGTCAGGGTCAGGTTCTATCTCTCCAGGGAGACTGTCTTCGTCTTCTTCTTCCCCTATGACTGTCACCCTCTCAGATAGGACTTGGGGAGTGGAAGTGGGCCCTGTATTTAATTTTAAAGTGAAAAATACATTAGTAATCTCTAAATCAAAAATGTTCCATTCCAAATTAAATTCAGCGTCACCTTTTTTAGTTGTCAAGGCAATGTGGATTTTCATAGGAGGGGTTTGAGTTGACTTGGAAGCCATCATCATCTTCACAGACGACCCCTGGTCATTCTGATTATTGTCGTCATGGTCATTGTGACTGTCCTCGTCACCTTCCAAACAGTTATCATCTTCGTCATCATCACTAACTGACGGGACAATGACGTGGTCCTCCATGACCCTGTCGTCGTCGTCAGTGCCTTCAAAACAGCCAAGTTCTAACAAAAAAGAAAAAGGATTATTTTTTAATTTCAAACAAAAGAGACGACGACGACATGTCAAGTACCATCTTCAATTTTGACATCGACGACTTCTTCCTTGACCACAATCTCCTCCTCCTCCTCCTCCTCCTCCTCTCCTGACTCTTGGGCACTTGACACTGACGTGTCCATGTCACTGTCCTCCTCCTCCTCTTCTTCTTTAGGTTGTTGTCTTCCTGGACACTTTTCCAACCGCCCCTTCAACATTTCCATCCTCTCCTTGTGTTGGATTCGATGGTCAAGGATCTCTTTAAAAATAAATCCACATTCCACACACACCATCGGAGGAGAAGGGCCCAAGGGAAGTTGGTTACTCGACGTCGTCAATTCGTCAATGACACGGGACAAGGACGGGATTAGACTTGGTTTCACATTTGATAATCGACCAAATCCATCATCCCCAATACCACAGACGGTACAACTCGGCTCTTTCTCCATCATCGTCACTAATTTTGCACTTTTTTTAAATCATCTAAATTTTTTAAAGATAAAAAAAAGCAAGAAACTTGGAAAATGAGAAACAGCAGCTGAGTTGAGAGTATATCGATTTATGTTACATACTCGTATATGGATATAGCATGTTACACGGCAAAAATGTAAACAAACAAAAAAACCATCTGACATTCTTTTTTCTTAAATCCAATAAATTCTGCAAATGTATATTTTTTAAATAAATATTATTTATTTACAGATTAGAAAAATGCCGTACAAAAGTTCTAGACAGTATAAACCAACGGCGAGGAAGAGTACTGCGGGTGGTCGTCGTTTTCGGTGGTGTGGTCCTCCTTCTCAGCCGCTCCAGGACCCTCATCCTGATGTGATCATGGGAGTTCGATGGAACCAAAGAGATAAGAAGGGGAGGCGCCTTGGCCTGCCTACTTTGCCACCTGAAGTAAGTATTTTAGGTTTTGGGCAGTAGTACGTCTTTTTTCGGCCTTTGTGATTAACACTGGAACCCTCTTAACTGTCCTCGTCCCAGGTGAAGCTAAGGATATTGGGTAATTTGGGAGCCAAGGACCTGGCATCCCTTCGATTAGTGGACAAGGCTTGGAGTGGACTTGCGACCACCTTGTTCCAAAAGACGGCTCCTGTGGATATCTACAAAGCTTTTGTGTTACCACTACTTGTGGGGGATGGACAGCGAGGTACACGTCGAGGACAACCAACCCGACCAGAGTCGGAAGTGTCAAGGGTTGGATTCAAGTGGTTCAAGATCCACTATGATCCCCATACAAGCGGCATAGTCCTCACCATTACGGAATTTGGGGAGAAGGTCCTTCAAGTCCTGGACAGTAGGGTGGATGGGGGAGATGTGGAAGGGCTGACTCTCTCCTTTATAAAGGGGGCACGAGACCAAGGGTCCGCCTTCTTCCACCAACTCTTCGCCAAGTGTGCCAATGTGAAGGAGCTACGATTTGAAAGGAGCTTCAATGGACCCACACCTCCAGAAGAAGGCCCCCACGCGAACCCACTTCCAATCCTTCAGCAAGTTAGGGTCGTGGTCTGTTGTCCCGAGTTCTCCTTTGATGCAGATTCCACGTTCCCTCTCTTTGCTGCCACACCCAACGTGGAGACCCTTGTGAACCCCCCAGAAGGAGTTTTAAAGAACTTGAACCGCCATCGTGGCGGCTACTGGCCCAAATTGAAGTATATTTTTCACAGGGAGGAAAGCCACCAGTACAAACCGATTCCTTCTCCCATTATTTCCATCCTGCTCACCCTTCGTCGTCCACTCGTACGAATCTCATTGCTCAACATTGGATTTGAACTCCAGATGAGCCATATTGTTCCACTCCTGGAGGCCTACTCAAACACTCTGGAGGTACTTTGGATCAAATCGACAGGTACAGTCTATGGCCGACCGAAGAAGAAGGTGGACAAGCACACTGGCGACTCATTTCCGATCATGCCAAGGCTTCGGTCGCTGAGTCTCTTGGACACATGTGAGTTCTCTCCTCTGTCGAGTCGAAGCTGGGGGCATTTGTTTCTAATAAATTATTAATTTTTACAGTTGCACTACATGGTGTCGGCTTCATCTTTGGGGACAAATTGCATCCAACCAACGTCCAGGTGTGTGAATCTGTGGAGGTATTGCATTATGCCATTCTAAACTTTTGATTTTTTTCTATCAGAATCCCATGCGGTTGGACACCCACTTCCCCGTCCTTGAGGCCTTTGAATTTACTGTTGCAGCGTACGAGGGGGCTACAAGCTTAGCCACATCACTCGAGAAGTCCATTTGGTACCTGAACTTTCTCCCCATGCTCCTTGAACATGATGAAGGACCCTCATTTCCTTTGGTGAGGAGACTTACGTTGAATTGGCC
>JAQGCL010000134.1:0-21935 GCA_034699605.1 Isotomiella paraminor | reverse complement strand
GAAACGAGAAAAGGACCCTTGTGTGAGAGTGAGCTTTTACGGAATACTCAATATTCTTTGCCAGATTTCGCCGGTCCTTGGTTCCCTCCACCTCGGCGGTAGTCAGGAAAGCTAGGATTTGACAGCCAATGTTAAACTTGTGTGCCCCAGCTCGGTTCCGTAAGTTAACTTGGCGCGTCCTACAAAACAACAAAGCTTGTTGATAGAAAGTTAAATACAACGACGATGAGTAAACTTACATGTTCATTATGCCTACGATGCTAGGTGTTTTAGCGGACAGGTGTAAGTACACAAGGTTTGATCGAAATATCGTTAAGTCGCAGTGCGCGATGAAAAGCCCCGGCAGTAGTGTTGTAGTATGCAATGTTGTAGAGTTAATCATGATTGTTCCGGGAAAGCCCCAACACTTGCTTCATTGGAAACAATTCATTGCTAGCAAAGGCAACCTTTTCCGACCTACATTCGTCGCCGGATTTTGTCGTTTTATCGATACGTATAGCCAGCTTTTGGCGTTTGGAAGAGGCACTTATCAACCAAAGGAGTGACAAATAACTAGCAGGTAGCTCGAAGGTTCTCAGTTTAAAGTTGCACTGAAGCATTTTACGATCAACGTTTGCGATGATGTAGTGGGAGCGTTCATCGCAATATTTAACTGAGGACCACTCAAAATGCAATGGGAATTGTAGGCGAATGTCACCAATCAAACCGAAGGTAACACCAAGACATTCTTTACCCGCTTTGTGTAAAGGTAGCTATTGCTTGAACCTTGGACGTTGTACGTAGTTATGTAGTGCTGTTCGTAGTATATCGTGCTACTCCATTGCGCTGAAAAACTTCTGCCCGCCTCACCTTACTTTAGGAAGGGTCACTTCAAACTCGGGTGTTATTGTCATCCTATCATTTATTGTAATGCTGCATTTCTTCCTCGATTGAAAAAGTCGGCGGTGGTAAACGGCATATGTCAATAAGCCAAAGCCAGGAGGCTGTCTCTCGACATCGAAGTTCTCTTTGGGCAAGCAAGTTTCGGTTTTTGGCTCGTGTCCTACGCCCTTTATGACAATTGTATTCCTAAGTGTCAACACTGAAGTCACAATAATTTTGTTGTCGATTGTTAATTTTTAACTAAACCCACTATGGATCTTTCAATCATTGTTCAATCATGACACTTTCAAGCATCTCCGTTCATTCGTAAATTTTTTCTCAGCATTTCCGAACTACTTCAATCAAGCATCTCCCTCAAGCACTCAACAGTGTTCAACGAAAAACACCTTGCTCTATTTTCCGGACTTTTCTGGGTTTCCTTGGTACCAACCCCCAAGCTAACCTTGCTAGTGCTTAACGCCGAATTTACCAGACACCAAACAAAAGTGTCATTTACATGACCTATTTAGCTTTTTGCCCTCAATCAACTCTGGCAATGTCTCGCAAAACGTTGTGGTAAGCGCATCCCTAAAGCTTTTATCCTCATGCCATGGAATCTAAAACACGTTAATGTTCTTCAAGGACTCGTGTGTGTTTAACGCAACACACCCTCTTAAAGCCCTATTTTCCGTAATTTTCTTGGTTTCCTTGGTGCTAATTTCGAAGCAAATCTCGTTGGGACTTAACACCGATTTAACCAGACATTCCCGATCTATTTGGCTTTTTGCCCTCAATCAACTCTCACGATGTCTCGCCAAAAGTTTGTAGTATGCGCATCCATAAAGCTTTATTTTCCTCACCAAATCTAAAACACGTGACTGTCCCTTAAGGACTTACACGTTATCAACAAAAAAACACCGTCTTAAAGCTCTATTTTCCAGACTTTTCTAGGTTTTACGAGTACGTAAAACTTGTAGGAGTGCTTTTTACGAGATCAGTGCAAGTGCGAGAGACTGCATCAGTAGTTGCCATTGCTAAAAATAATCGGGAATGTGCCGTTTGAATAGTAAATAAATTTACAAAAGTACAAATATCACAATTTAGCCCAGAAGTAGCAAAATATGTTCCAGGCAACACTATATTCGTACACTGTCTTCATACGGTGGCTTTGGCAGACAGAGGACTCCTAATCAATTTCCGTTTCTTCCAATGTGTGTTCAACGTTGTCGTTTTTTTCTTAATGCAGTATTACACAATATGATGAAAGTGACATACCATCCTTTATGCAAGAAATGATGTCATGGCTTACAACTTATGATGGCAAAGCGAAATGTATTAAATGAGACCTTAGAACGAAACGGAAAGACAGAGGAAAGGAAGGTTAGATTGGTGTGTCTAACCGTAGCACATTAGCAGTTGAGATGTACCATTCCATCGAGACACCATAAGTTGGTAAGGCTGGCTGTAAAACGCAGCAAGATAAAACATTTACAGTTACCATGGTTTTTACAACACATTCCTTGTAATACAAACTCTCTTCTCTTAATAATTAAACCTAGCTCGTTGTGGGCACACCCATATTTTCCATGAGATGGGGAGCGACAGGACTTTTTCTGGCAATCAAATTAGCCGCAATTACCCCTCTATCGGGACTACATAACCCAGAAGCAAGGATACTAAGTACCTCGCTCCCTTGGGCTAGGTCAGGGGCAGCTATAGCTTACCCCGGTGGTGACTTTATCTACTTATTTGGTGGATACGATGGGAATGGTTTACTTCAGTCACGGCAAGAGATCCTCCGTTTCACCATTTCCTCCGAAACGGTTGAGATTGTAGGTCAATTACCGTTCCCCAAGTCCTCTTCGTCCACCTTTCTGGACCCACAGGGAAACATTTACGTACTTGGGGGATGGTGTCTGACGGGGCTGTAATGGAAGTCTTTCCGCCATATTTAAATTCAACACGAGTACCCATACGGTTGAGGAAATTCCCACCAACCTACCCTTCCAGTTCGGTACAAACTCCATTGCCTCATATCAAAAGGACCGAACGACTCCTGCCTACGTCCTGGCCAACTATTACATGTTGAGCGCCTTCCATTTATTTAAAATGAGAGAAGGGGAGATGGAACTCATAGGAAAATTCTCACTTCGGGAACCAACAAGTGTTATTGAAGCCTTGACAGTGATTGGAGAAGACGTATTTGTGAAAGTGAGCGAAGGGTTGGAAACAACGGACCTCTCCCGAGTTTACCGATTCAGTCCTCAAAATCCAAGAGGGAGACTTTACTCTAGGCAAACCCTACGAAGACACAACCCGGTGGGGATACATGGACATGAGAAGCAAGCCTGGTACCTTATTCCATATGACACCCGCCACGGTATAATTGAAACCTACGACGTTACTGAAAACACCATTACATCCTATCATGTTGACCAATACCCCTCAGTTCTACTCAATTCCGACAAATTTCTATATCCTGCATACACTTACGTCGAAAGGCTGAAAAGAGTGTTCATTTTTCTTAGGTGATACAATGGACTTGATGCGTTACGTAGCAATTAAGATTTTCAAAAACCGGAAAAAACCTTCACCTAAGTATGCATTTACCCCCCCTCCCGAAAACAATTAAAAATGGATAACTCCGCCAATTCTTAACCGATTTTCGTCATTTTCGGCTTAAAAATTGAGGAATTGAATAGCGAATCAAAATTTCTTTCCGCCCTGAAAAATATTGTGTATTGCCAAAGTTACAACGGTTTTAGTAAGTCGATTTTCATATGTTGTCATCACTGTCTACCTTAAAATTATCTTATCGAATTCGCATACTGCAATATTTCAAGAAGTTGTCCGTTCGCGTATTTTAAGCCCAAAATCAGGGAAATCGGGCAACGGAGTCAAAAGTTACGAGCATTTAAAGGGTGAACGTTTCAGGTTTTTAAAGGTTGCTATTACCGACTAATGCAATTTTTAATTCAATTAATGATTCGTCATCATCAATGGGACGTTATGGTAGTATTCTGTTTGATTGGGTCTACTCTGTTCTCTGGAGTATAAAAAGCGCCTGTTTTTCACTTCCTGTAGTTTTGAGACACCTTTGATTGCGTCGACACATCGATTCAGTTTTGACTTATGCAGTTTGCATGTCTTATTGGACAAACTGTAAAATAAAAGGTCCCCAAAAAAATTTGTATGGCTTAGGTGATACAGCTAAGGTGCAATGAAAAGGTATAAAATAATTTGGTCATTGTAGCGCCGTCGGTTTTAGGTTGTTGGAAATTTCATTTGCCTGCGAAATGCAAATCGAACCAAAAAGGGAATTTAAAACACTTCCACACATGTAAACAACGCAATAAACGGTAGAATACCAATAGTGAAATATGGAACCACGGGTAAATGCATTCTGTAGATTACTTAAATTACACACATTTGGGTTCAACCATTCACCCACGTTTTCGTTTCCATTGATGATACATGTCGATGAGATTCATTTGAAGAGGTATTCGTACGGATCAAGAATAAGTAACGTACGTTTTTACAGATGGACTAGTTTAATGAAGTTAGATGGGGAGTGCAGAATTGACAGTGATTGAAGAGATGACATGAATGTGAGAATTTGCATTTTGGGGGTAAATGAAATTTTCAACGACATAAAACCGACGGTGCTACAATGACCAAATTATTTTATACCTTTTCATTGCACCTTAGCTGTATCACCTAAGCCATACAATTTTTTTGGGGACCTTTTATCGGAGGTTCACATCGTAATGACAGTGGTGCTAACTGGAAACATTTATCATTGGTTTGAACCATACAGATGTTTGATAACCCGGCTACCGATCCTCCGTTCCTGCTGGGAGCCGTAGAAACATCGACTCCACAAGGGGTGTCAACGCCCACAAGATGGATACAAAACTATGATTACTCTTCAAAGGCAGCGGAATCACCGACAACAACATTACCAAGTATTTAAAACAGGGGAACAGTAAGGGAAACAAGTCGATGCTGCCTCTGCTGCTTGGCGGCGCTGCTTTCCTTTTGGTTACCACCATTGTTGGGGGTGCCATTATTCTTAATCACAAGGTAAAGAGACGCATTTTATATTCAATATAATGTCAGTTTGTGAACCATATTCCATTTTACCGCAGATGGAGAGAAAGAACCGAAACGAATACTCCGTTCATTTTAACCCTTTCATCAATTCGGAAAGCAGTGCCAAATTGGATGATGGACCTCAAGAAATAAAAGAAAGTCAATTGGTAATAACACAGGAGCTTTTGGGAACGGGTTACTTTGGTGTGGTGCGGAAAGGCTTATACTCTCCCTTAGACATGCAAGACACAATTGTGGTCGCCATAAAGCAACTGAAGGCAGGCACTTTATTAAGAAAAGATGTGCCAACTGAAATTGAAACCCTGAAGATTGTGGATCATCCGAATAATATAAAGTTTTATGGGGCAGCCAACAATGGTATGCTTCACATTTTGTGTTTGACGTCAAGTTGCATATTTTTATTTCCTTTTAGGCGATGATACCAGTATGGTTTTTGAGTACTGTGAAAATGGGAGTCTCTGGTCCTACCTTCGAGGAATAAACAAGCTAACGTCTGATAGTGACGACACTGACAATCATCCAGAATTTTTAAGCGAATACATCTTTAGAAACTCACAGTGAGTGCATACAAATGCAACTCTGGGGTCACAAATGTTCCTGATGTGTACTTGGGGTTTTCCAGAACACCTGAAGTGACCCTGAAGGACTTGTACCGATGGTCGCATCAGATAGCCCTGGCCATGGGGTATTTGGGAACCAAACGCATCATTCACCGGGACTTGGCTGCGAGAAACGTTCTCCTGGATAATAGCCTACAGGCAAAAGTGTCTGACTTCGGTTTGTCTCGCGCACTGGAACCCAGGTCGAAAACGTCAGGATGGTATTACTACTACAAATCCAAACATGATGGGGCCTTACCGTATCCCTGGGTAGCGGTGGAAGCACTCCATACGCAGAAATTCAGGGCGGAGACAGACATATGGGCCTTCGGTGTGACGATTTGGGAGATATTTTCTCTCTGTACATCCATCCCGTACGAGGGACTGTCCCACCAAGGGGTTATACAATTTTTGAAAGCGGGAAACAGGTTGGAGAAACCTAGCATCGCAAGTGATGAAATGTACGTATTGACACATACTAAGTTCCTATACATTGCCCACGGAGTGATATTGCAAGTTTTAAATATGCAATTATGCTGGGTTGCTGGAGTGAGGATCCCGGACGTCGACAATCCTTCGAGGTTCTGGGGGAGCAGATCTTGGCACAATCAAACATAAAAGCAGATCGTTTAGAGGTAATTTAGGATCGATGCGAACCACTATCGCTTTAATACACTGCATAAATCACGAGGGTCGATTAAGATGTATTTGTCGTACCTGGGCTTTGTATAAACAATATAAGTAAAACTCAAGTACGATATATGTCATAAACCAAGCAAACGAACTATAGCCGCGCTTTTGTTTAGCGTTTCACGCTGTTGTTGTTAACCTGTTTCATGCAAAGATTTGATAAACTTTTTTTACACTAAATGATTACAAGTTTCGGTTTACTCCATGCCACAAGTTATGAAGCAAGCCTTGGATAATGAACTGTGCTAGACGGTTCTGATTCACGCACCCTGAACTTTCTATTGTATAGATTAATCCGAAAGAATAGACTACAAAAGCTCCCATAGAAGGTGTCCCTTTAAAAATTAGGCCAAGCTTATTTGTCAATGCATGCATGGTTTACAAATAGAGACGTCAATTATGCATACTACTTGAGAACAAAGATAGGAAACGTAAATTAGTAAAGAACGTAGACTATTATTAATGTCCTATTGACACAGTTTATCAAACAATAACACCCAAGCAGATAGCGTTTGCAAAATTTTGGTTCTAAACGGTCTGCAATGTCTCCGTGTTTTGGAAATATGTCTGCCAACCTTAATTACAAAGTGTCATAGGGTTCGTGGGTGACTGGGTTCTATTTTGAGGAAGCAGGCAGAACAAGCCATGTCTGTGTTTGCGGTAGTCCAGATTTACCTCTTTCTTGTAGCTCCAATTTTAAGTACCTTGGAATCATTACTTTTCGAAGATTGCGTTATGACTCAAGTACTTGCAGAGACTTCCTCAAATGACAGCGCAATGTGGGAAGTGATGAAATTAATCACAGCGCAATCAACTGGGGTGGAGGTAATTCTAACCGAGGAAAAGCTGAGTAGCGGGAATTTGAGTGAGACGCTATGGGTAAACAAGTTTCTCTCCTGCAACGTTGTGGTTGGAAAAGTGGACCTTGTGGCATACTATACATTCTTGCACACTCGGAGTCTTCAAATAGTAGTTATCAGTTGCTTCGGTACTGACGAATGTCAGGAGGAGTCGCAACAAGCGATCCGGACGACATCCCTCGTATTTATGTCCCCGTTTGGAACGAAGTTTTGCTTAGTGACTGCGCATGGCATTGATTGTTCCTTGCTGTTCAAGACTGTGGTGGAAGCGAAGCGAATGGAGGCTAGACGCAATGCCGATTTAAGACGTCTAGGAATTGGTGTACGTGGACCATTTCGACCTAACAAAATGAAAAGAATGTTGCGTCAAACGCAATGTTCTCTTCGTCATGCTAGCATTGATAGCCGCATTGTGGATACAACATGCGTCATTATCACGGTATTAGGCCATTACAATGCGACGCCAGTCGTCCAAGCGAAGGATGGATATACGAGTCCGATTGTAGCACGGTTGACATCCGACGGACGACTTGACCATGGAGTCACACTTCAAACCGTTTTGGATCATTCACGGGGGAGACATCGAACCATACGTACTCTCCGTCACAACCGATATGTCCGGAATGAATAGGTCACTTTTCTCTATTCTGCAACCTTTCGAACCCTTAACTTGGCTCCTCATCATATTCTCATTGGCCGCTACTATTGTCGCACTAGCCGTCCTAGTTGACAGCACGCAGTGGGTGCATGTCCTAATTTCTGCCTTCGCAATGTTGTTGGAACAATCTGCCTTGCCCCAAGTCGGAAACAGCATTTACACAAGGATTTTATTGCCCTTTACATTTCTATACTTTTGGGTGGGAATGTTTTACAAAGGAGCATTATTTTCAATCATGGCGGCCCCCACGTTGCCTGAAATACCAAATTCCTTATTGGCCATTATGGATACAGATATACCCCTGTTTACGACTACTCAACGGATTGTTGGCAGCCTGCCAGTACATCCGGTTTACACTTTTATCACCCACATTCAAGCCACAATGGACAAAAGAAATCCAAACGAAATAACTTTCTGGGATCAACTGGCAAAGAGGATTACTACTACTTCCCAAAGAGAAATAGGAGTGGTGCTTCTTTTTATTCCACACCCTGGGTTGGAAGCGTTGCGAAAAGTGTTCAGAGCAAGTGACCCAAATGCAACCTTGCCCACAACATTTGGCATTCTGGACGTCCAGCCGGATGCCAGAACGTATTGTCAAATGATGCGGTATTTCACGGATTCCTACGTTGTGAAGGTCCAAGAGATGCCCCGATTTGTCCTACGACAATTTTTGGCAGCCAGTGTAAACTTTTTTCATCCCATAGCCTCAAGGGCTCTGGCTGGATTAACGGAGTCGGGTATATTACAGCGTTGGCGCTCATTTACAGAGGCTTTCGAACAGATTTCGACTGCTCTTAATTTCGAAGCTTTCCTGAGTGAAACGCCGAACCACAGTCACTATTCTCGGGTCATGCTAGCAGAAGAGAGAGCATTTCAAGTAACCTGGCAGTCTTTCGGTGTGGTTGAAATGCTGGCGCCTCTTGCACTGTGTCCGTTGATTGTATTGATTTCAATCTTGTCATTTATATGGGAATTGCTAACATCTCGATGGTTTACCTCAGGATTAAAGTTGCTACCTTTTGTCGGTGGTAGTATGATTCATCTGTTATCTTCATTCGGTTTGGGTAGGTTGTTGGTGAGGGCGTGAATCATCCTGGGATGTTTGCGATATCTTTATGATTCCCCCCAATTGTGGCACAGGAAATCCAAGTGTCGAATATCTTGATAGTGGCCCGCGGTTGAGAACAAATGTGTACGTTTGTGGCCGTCTCGAACTCCTGTCTTGCATTTAGCCAATATCCATAACTGTAAAGACAATGCATTCCGATACATGAAACAAACATAACTATTTGGAAATAAAAGCAAGTTAAGTTGTACACATTTATTCCATCAGAAATTTCTGAACATGACTTGGAAAAAATGTCCAAGCTGCTCAGAAAATATATTGTACTGCCGATTTAATTGTATTCAGTTTAATTGTGTTGTTACATTCAAGTACATTCAGGACTAAACTGTTTTATAAAAACCACGTTTTCAATTATAACGGCGTCATTAAATCAACGCATGTGTGAAGTTTCCCATACAGTTCATTCCTATTTCCACAAAAAGTAGTGATAGGCCAAGAAGTAATCCTACCCCAGCTAAGACGAAACACGACAGAATGTTGGAGTAAAGGGGTTGTGAGGTTGAAAGTTGCACTGTTCTGTTCAACCTAGGTACATTGATAACATGAGCGTATGACACCAGACGTGCCCAGAACGCAAGGGCACTTGAAGAGTGCATGTGGTTCAGACGTTGCTTGATGACCCACGAAGGTATCGCATTCCGTTCCATGATCAAGTGGGTCTGTTCGGGTAGAACTTCATCCACTCCGAGAATGTACCGTTCCCTTGTCATTTGGGACCTGCCGTTGTCACCAAAAAGCTTTGAAATCATCGGACTCCCTCGAAACAAGTATCTTCGATGTGCCAAAAAAGTGGTCAGCCCGCAGATGGCTGTTTGATGGGCAGCTTCTGCCATGTCTTCATGTGAAATAAGTTTTCGGGTAATACGCTGAAGGGGAGAAGTAAGAAACAATGAGTTTTGCTCAGCGTAGGACACATGCAGCGGTAGCATTGCTATGTCAAAATTCGATATGGCTTGATGTGACTCCTTAAAAAGTAGTTCTGGCCGACTGCATTTGCCACTGCTTAACCCATAAGTGACTATTTGGTTATACTTGTGTAAGAGGTAGCGCAAGAACTCCTCCCACGCGAATGGATTTGCTGGATACCACCATTCGAAAAGTCGGTAAGCCACAAGGAAATCCAAATCACTTATCGCCTTTCGATACGATTCGAGTGAATCAGTTGGGAGGGCGTAGTGGCTTTCATCCGGTGGCCTTGATATGGGGCCACTTATAAGACAATGTGATGTATTCAACAGTTCGATAAACGTTTTTGGCACCTTCGTTGTGAGGGGTGCAGTGATGTCGTTGGTCACGATTGCTTTATAAACGTTGTTCAGGAGGATCGCAGAAAATGTCCAAAGGATCGTTAAAGCCGTTAGGGAGACAGATTTTCTCTGAGTCGTTGGTGCCACAACAACATCGATCAGCTGTAGGACAGTTCTTAGAAATTCTCGGGCAGCCAAGCGACACAAAGCTGTGGGTTTCCGACGGTCGTTACCACTGAGCAGTAACATGACAATACAAAGTGCACCACCCAAAATCAAAATCCATACTTCCCAAGAGAATGGCCTGACGTAGCCTTGGAAATCAACACTACGGCGTCCTTCCGCATCGGCGCAGGTATAAAACTTTACCCCGTCGTCCATCAGTACCACAAATTCTTGCCCCAGATAGTCTGACAGGGTTATGTGTGAGACGGAAGTGCGCAACTCCAAAACGGTAAGTGGGCTATCATGGTTATCTGAACGGTTTCTTCTAACCCACCGTTCGCACACCTGTTTTAATATGTAGTCATGTGGTATTAAATTAGCCAGGACGTGCACATTTCGTAACGTAGCATCGGTTTGAGTCCTTTGATCCAACCATGGCATAGGTGACGTCGTGTGCATGTAGAGATTCTCCCTGTCAGCACAGATTTTCTCCCCATTGTATATAAGCCTCCAAAAATTTCCAGTTGTTGAAAGGTCGTTGTTATCCACTCCGGTCTGTATTGGGCAATGCGAGCCACACCACATGCCGTATCTTTGCGTTCGTAGTTGTGGCGCATACCCCTGCGCAAATGAATAAAGCTCAACTGTCAGAATAAGGATGTGCATCACACCGTTGAACGTCCACGGGGCAAGGCACATGTTAAAATTCATAGAGCCCGGCCCTCCTGGTCTACTGCTTACAATTGAAAACAGAAAGGAGAACATAGCCCTCTGAGGAGCATATGATTTTATTGTGCCTTCCACGTTTTCTGAAAGAACTTCCAACCGCGTAGATCCTTCAAATCCCAGTTCGTCGGTTATAACAAATGCTAGTACTTGGCACCCCAGGGCATATTTGAATGATCTTAGTCGAGTGGTATTGTTTAACTGGATTTGCGCCAATCTGTAAATCAGAGAGTCACGGCATACATAACGCTAACATAACAAAAATATACAGGAGAATTAATGCAGTCACATGTTCATTGCAGTAAGGACGATTGGTCGTTTCCACTCCGTATGAAAGTTGCAAACTCTTGCTCCAAACATTGTCATGTCGCAGGTCACAAACGGACCAGAGTGGAGGATATCAGTTACAGGTAAGCCTTTGTTCACCATCACGGAATGGGAAACGTAGACTTGGCTTATGAAGTAAAATAGTGGAAACACCAAACCTTTCATCCTCACACCTAGTCTGACACTGGAAAGTCAAGTGGCCCTTCTTCGCTTTAAAAGTGGAAGGTTGTTTTTGCAATTCCGTAATGCCTGTGAAGTACACTTCAACTTCAATTCAGGAAATGCATATTTATGGTATGAGTTATTGGTAACGTCTAGGTGCCTTACATTAGTATTGCAATGGCTATCCTGAACATTTGGTAGATAGGTACCGTCGTGAATTGTCAGAAATCTACTGATTCGTTCACGTAGTGTCACACATTGTTTTATTTAACAACTGGTTCATTAAACTTTTGTCTTTCGTTGTTTCGACATTTCCATTGAAGTATTCGATGGCATACCTGAAATTAGTTTTTTAGCAGGTACATTATTTTGCAATAAACGCAGATTGTTCACTTAGCTTGTAGAAACATCCTGTTGCTATCGACTGTTGCCGATTATCTAAAGCTTGAAGCTTTTCCTGTTTTCGAACCTGTGAGTGTAGTTTTGGTGAAATGTTTTATTTGAACAGATATTGACGACAAATCATTTGATTTTGATAAATTTGGTTCTACAGCGACCATGCCACCGCGCTGTGTAAACCCACTGGTCATGTCTCCAAGGTAGGCTAATATTTGCTGGAGCGCTTTGCATACGTCGTCAGAATGGATTTCTGTCATTCGACAAAACCGATCTATTGTACGAGAGGTGAAACACTAACTCAAGCAAACGCCTTTTCCCCAATTTGCAGCAACATGTCTGCTAGGTCAGTTTCATAAAGATGTTAACCACCCCTTCTTCGTCCTTCTCCAACAAAAAGTTATAAGCCGATTCCTCAACATGAACTATTATTTCATTGGCCTGCCGTACCGTTGGGATGGAAAGCGTCCTTCAATACAATACAAGCCGGAACGTCAAACCCCGATTCGTTTTGTGTCCTTCGTACACATTTGCTACCTGATCGTTCAATTTTTCCAATTATATTCAGGTCAGTATGACCTTCAGACAGCGGTTATCGGAGTCTACTTCTTTGTAGCTTATGCCATCGTTTGGGTGATTCGTTTGGAACTATATCAGATCAGGCCGGACTGTTTCCTACGGTCTTTGGCACTCTATGAAGTTGCTCTGAAAATGGAATGTAGACGGATAAGTTGCATGAACGCCTAATAACTTAACTCTTACGTTCCTTTAGGTACAACGTCTCTTGAATTTACGGACAGGTTGGTACTGATGCTTGAGGAATTGTACGTATACATAACGGTGCTGACGTTCGGCTTAGTGCCCATAATGGTATGCCGCTATCCAGTTTTCCGTCTTGTTATAATTCACGTAAGCCTTGCATACCATACGCAGATATTCTTTAACCCGTGCCAGCCTCCGTTTCTGAGTTCCTGGATTCACTAATGCTCCAAGAGTTATACGTCAAATTCATCCTTTTGTCGGTCGTTTTTGGACCATTTTACTTACCATTTTGGATTACATTTTGTGGTAATCTGGTAACTAAACAGTCGTTTTATCCATTAAAAGGTATAATCAATAATTAACTATTGGAAAATTACTGGAAAAAGAAGATAAAAAGTCATTCACATAATTGAGGAAGAAAGAGAAAATATAGGTACTGTAGTAATTAATGTCTCATTAGGTAGATAAAATAACGATAAATCAAATGATGTTTTTAATTGACTCTGTACTATAAATATCCGCCTCTCCTCAGAAATAAATACACAGATCTTCCAGCGTCCTAACCACCAAGTAGTACCACTGTTCTCTTTAGAACCACTCCATCCATTATCATCCGAATTAGCAAAGTACAGATCTCTACATTGACCATCCAACCCCACACATTTTCGTCAGCAGCATCGGGAATTCTTCAATATTCAATATGGTATGTGTTGCCTGGCTGGGATTGCGTCGATGGGAAGGTACATTAGACTTTTCAGGTACAAGAGAACAAATTCGATCCAGGACTACAGGAAACTGCAGTTAGTAAATACGCTGGTAAACGATTGTATCTCCACCTCGCTCTTTCTGTCGACAGTAACATGTCTGATGGTAGCCCAAATAATGGCTTGCCCATTTGCTGTTAAACTACACGGCAGTGTGAATCTCATAACAAACATCTTTTTCCCCATCGAGTTTGTCTCAACGGGCGTTTTAAAAATTTGTCTTATGCAGCTTGCGGCAATTGTGTATGTATCCTCGCCTGAGGTATTACAGTTCCAGAAGACGAGCTTCCTAACGAAGGGAGAGGGGATGAAAAAGCAAAAAAAGGCTGATAAGGTCACTAAGGATCCTAACAATATCGTTCTTTCAGAACTTCATGGCCGCGACAACCCCCATTATAATGGAGGATTTCGCAATGCGACAGACAGTGGCGCTCTTGCTGCTTTATTCAGAAACTAAGAAGTAGGCCATATTTACAGCCATACATATAGTTTAAAAACCTGGCATATGCTATGCTAGGTTTCTGAACTTCCGAGTTCGTTTGCTACTTGCTACCGCCGAAGTTCTGCTCCTAACCTGTAGGTGTATAGTGCGGTGGTGCATCCTAAAAATCCGTTAATAAATTTAGAGAGCGAAACCATCAATCTGGTTTTTAATATGGCAATGAGTACAATTTTAGTTGAAACAATGTTTGGGTATATCTCACAATCAGTATTACACATGTTGTTTGGGACCTACATTCCTCACCGAACAGTTTGGAAAGTACAGGACGGCCGCCAAAGATGTTTCCTCGACTCACCGCGAACGCGACCAGCTTGCATTAGGCTGTCGCTAGAGCAGGTTTTGCAACATCGGCCTGCGTACAACGTTTTCGTGTAATTCTTGGACGGGAGGAATTGATAAACATTGCGTTCTGTTCTCCCATTTACTGAAAGTATGTGAGATTCGTCCCTCACTAATACTTCCCGTATCTCTTTCCACAACATCGGATTGTATTGGACGCTATGTCGTGGACAAAATAATCATTCATTGTGTGTGCGTTCGACAAAATACTAAAAGCAACCACGACGTTGGCTGGCGGATGCTGGGATTCAAAGAGTCTGAGAACCACTAACAAGTCCAGTAGTATAAGCATCAGGCACCGACAGGAGGAACTACAAAACCTTGTCCGATGACATAATGTAGATATACTTTTCTAACAAACCTTGGTCCACATCTGATATGACTTACGTTTGCTGATGTCATTCCATGCATGACTATTATGTAAATATGAGATTATTGAGAGCCCAATAACGATGAAGTTTGTGGGTACAAATTGACACTAATTGTCCAATTATTGATTCTCGGAAAGGAAGCTCGCCACTTCAAACCTCAGCAAGTTTTGAATGACATTGGGTGGGGTCACAATGACTTTATTTGCCCGATCGTCTTACCATCGCTACAACGTTGTTGTATATCCTGAAATAAATGGAAATACAGAAGTACAGTTTATATTATCTCCTAACACTTCTTGCCTTATTGTCACGGATATGCCACTGTGTAAAAAGTAGTCATCTGGAGGAAATGATAAACTCGTGGATACGTCCAAAGTCATTGGATTGTCTATTCAACGTAAAGACGGAAGGATACGATGAACATGGGTTCAGCTTCATAACGGCGTTAGGAAACGGCGGATACAATAGGATATCATGGATTAATTTGAACGTAGATTCAAGCTTCGAAATTGAACGACGGCAAAGTCGATTCGCCGACGTTGGCCAACCTTGCGTAGTGACGTTTATCTTTGATGCGCTGTCAAATAAGGATAACGCCGTCGATCGTTTGTCCCTCGACTTAACCCAAACCTTTCGACCCTATTTTGAACAGCCGGGATCTATTTTCATCCTGTTAGGAAGGATGTGGAGCCTATATTTTGAAACCTGGCTTTGGCAAAATGTCTCATGTCATATATTTTATCATTTCATAGATTTGAATGAGCACCACGGGTTTCCGATGATGTACGTTGATACGATGAAGCTAGAGATGCAGGCCACATTGACGCCTACTGGGTTCCATTTCAGTAATATCTTGGGGGACAAAGACGCCAACAAACCTTTGATTGGCCCTAGCCGAATTCAGTATCATGGACAATCCGTGTACTACAGGAACTTAGGGGAGTGCAACGCTGAATACTACAAAATGTATCATAGGTTACACCCATGTTATCCCAATGGTGTACTTTTCAACGAACTAGCTTTCATGATCAACTTCACTTACACCAATGACGAGGCAAACGTTGGCTACTTTGAACTAAATGAATACATCTACGGAGTAGATTCTCATCAAGACTATGGGGCAATGGTATATTCGAACCGTGCTCAATACACAGTACAATACTGCACCCGAAATCCACGGATTAAGGAAGAGTGGAATGTGTGGCTGCAAGCGCTGGATACCTACGTATGGATTACTGCTGTCTCACTAACATTGTTTTCATCCGGAATTCATCAACAAATTAAAAACGTATCTTTTTATTTACTATTTAACGAAATGTATCTCTCATTTTCCAGTATACTTGGAAAACCGATTCGGAAGTTTTTCATACAACACTTACTCCTTTCCCTGTTGGGATTTGTGTTGATGACTGGGTACTCGTCCGTTATAACATCCATGCTATTAACACCGCCAAGGATACTGACATTCACCGACATTGGCGACTTTGTTAACCAATCAGGTAAATCGGTTCATGGACCGTATACAATCACTAGGCTTTGTGGATACGTCAATGAGCAGGCTCAATTTGTCATTGATGAGTTCATGAAGTACCAAATTCTTGACAAATTGCATACTACGTTTGTCTACGGGGAAGAGGACAACATGTGTCACAAATCTTGGAAGGAACGTGGTGAATACTTAGGCACAGCAAAAACCGTGAGAGCCATCACTGAGTATATTTGGGATGCAGAATTCAAGTTTTGGAACATTTTGCTCAGCTTTTTTGCAAAGAAGCTGCCACGTGGAGATGAACTCAGTTGTGATTTCTTTCCCTTTGCCCTGCCCGGCATTAATTTTGACAGATTCTTCGTTCCTTTCCGGAAGTATGCGGTAAAGGCTTCACTGCAAGTGAGGGAAAGTGGGATGTTCACCCACTGGATCCAGATGTCGTTGGATTTGGATGTTGCCAAGAATATCAATGCAAATGTAAGCAGTACTGTGGATCAGGAGGATGTAACAAACGTCATCGGTTTAAAACACTTGAGAACGTTTCTGTTTGGATGGCTTATGACTGTTGCATTTGCAATTTGGTCTTACTGGTTGAATTCGTTTACAACATTTGTTGCAGTTGTAAAAGGAAAGTGAGAGACATTAGTCAATAAAATTAGGTATACGGTTATTTATGAATAAATATAGGTATAACTTCTCCATCTACATCCAGATCTTTGATTATAACAATTCCCTGGTCTGTTTCTTACATACTACTTTCAAGGTTACGTAGAGTGGCCAATGACAGGTTGGTGAATTAACAGCCACTGTACAATGCAGCTGAGTACAAAGTGGACCATTAGAAGGGATGTTGACATTTCCATGTAGTTGGACCCAAATTTGACTTTTAAAGGTGTCAACTGCTTCAACCATCGTTTTGATAATTGTCTTTCTCGGCACTTCTGCCCCACTGGGCATGTGCGTAGATGACGTAATTGTGATTTACTCGACTCGTGAACGTAGCCAGCAACGAAGCCCCAACCAAGAAGAAAGACGCTAATGTCCACCACAACTGTTGGCAATACCAACAACAGTGGCTGGGATGTCATTCTTGAAGCATACTGTATCGTCAGGGACCCACCCAATACACCTGATGAACTTAAGACTAAAAGCATAAATGGTAGAAGAAATGACGCAGTTGCTGAGTGGTAGTGTTGCATCAAAAGTTGCAGCAGCTGGTACTCCTTAACTTGTTTCTCTAATCCAATTCCCCGTGGCAGGCTAGAACATAATTGATGTTATCTTTTTCCAACGGTTTAGACATGTATGTTGTTCTCACTTTTTCAAATTATTGACATAGAAAAGTAGTGCGCAACCGATTATCATCATAAGGAATCCGCCAGAAAACGCTGCGCCACAAAGTGCGGAATACCAAACAACTCCCTCAATTACTTTGCATACTAGTCTGAAGTAGAAAGTCCGAGTAGTTGGCGAATTGTGTTTAATCCAGTACCAAGAATTTGTAAATGGCGGGGTGTCAGGAAATAGAGCTGACCCTACAAAGATGGTTGGACCAACAAGCGCGCATGTACCAACAAGTATCCGGAGGATCACTTTGGTTAGAAGGAGTAGCGAACCTGGGTTTAAAGAGTCAAATAGAAACTTGCAGAATGCTAATACAGAAATAATTAATCATACGCTGGGAATCAGCTGAGAAACAACGAAGTTCCTGAAGCCTTGTATCATATTGGTACACTGTGTTTAGCACTATCCCAATGGCCTTTCCATTCATGGTTGTAAACAGACTCAGTATAAGCCAAACACCTCCGAGGTAGAACCAGAAACCGGCAAAAATGATGTCCTGGTTTGACAATAAAAGGGTTGAATTCGCTGTGTTGTATACTGCTGAAGCTGCATACAAGGTTGTCATCAGACCAACAGTCACAAGTCGCGTTGCAGATACTTTTGTGCACCACACATTCACGTTTTCAGTTCGTGTAAGTGGAACTTGAGCAGAAAATTTGTAAACCCTCAACAGGATTTTGATATGAGAATCTAACTTATGCAGAAACATAGCTACCTGTACAAATAGAATGCAACTGCTAGCAACAAAAATGAGAACCGCATTATTTTGGTGAAGTTGTAATACCCATTGGAACCTAGTAACGATTCTAAATTGAGTTCAATCATATCTCATAGCAGAGATACAATCATCCCGATATTTGTAGAGCATAGGCATCGACAAACCTTTGACAGCCAAATGACTAAGCATAATTGAAATGTAATCAGTGAGCTATCAAATTAACCAAATATTGATTAATCTATACCCGACTGCCACAATATAGCTACCTTTATGACGTTTGTAATCAAAGTGTCATGTCTTCATTTAAATGTTGAGAAATTATCACCGAACTGTTTGAACCAAATAAACAGGTCTCAATATGGCATTCTTCTGATTGTTTTGTTGTACAGTAAGCCAAAATTGAAATGAAAATTAAAACTCCTCATTCTTGCAATCGGATCTCATCAAGCAGGGCGAGTAGGATAGCAAACGTCGGTCTCTGGTTATATTCAAATTCCCAACAGGGTTGCATACATTTATCGTACCTTCGGTAGATTAGAATTATAAAATCATGTAGTTGTATTCGATGCAATGACAAGCTATACAAATCGTTGCTTACATCATTTGCGTTGCAAATGCAGGGCAAGGTGGTCTTATCCCGTCTTCCAGAAATCCAGCAAAATCTGAGCTCCATTCGTAGTTTTCGAAAGGGTGTAGCCCTAGGGAGAACAACTCCCACAGAACCATTCCAAACGACCAAACGTCTGAAAACTGGAGGTGGAACTTAAGTTTGGTTAGAACCTCAGGCGCCATCCATCTCCAGGCAAAATGCTATAGAAAGACATGTATGAAATCCTAGGACATTGGCACCTTAACTTATTTACAACCCAAATACCTCATGTGTCCCCAAATTTTAGTACAGCTTTCTGCCATACAATTTGTAGGAGACACCAAAGTCCGTAATTTTTGGTGTCAGATTTGCCGCCAACAGAACATTCCTTGCGGCAAGGTCACCATGAATAATCTATAAATCGACAGGTACAATTTATTTTTCATCCAAAGTGGTTTATTAACTCACCGAATGTGACACGAGAAAATTCATTCCATTTGCGATGCCGATGGACCACTCAAACAAGTATGTTTTGAATTCCTTTGTCACCACCTGACTTGACATTCTCGCTGTTTCCAATTGAGCCCGAAACGTTTGTAGAAATTGCTCCAGACTTCCATTAGGACAGTACTCGAATAGCGCATTCGCAGGGGACAGCAAGTTGCCTCCTGGACAATACCTTTGCTCTGCCCCAATGTCAAAAGTAGTTTAAACATTTCTTGAAATATTGCTAAAAGTTGGAGCATTTGATTAAACAAAGTAAAGTTACCACCGTATTTAATACAAACGCCAAGATACTTGACCACGTTGACACACCGCATAGACATAATTCGGTTTAGGCAACAAAGCTCTCTGCAAAGTTCATCTGAATTGTAGTTTTCGTATACTTTCACGGCTGCCTGGATTGTTTCCATTTTCCCCCATAACATTGAGGAACGGCGTCTGGTTTTAACCAAACATTTGTAGACAGTACAGGTGTAACCGAAGCCAACGGGCGTTTGGCTAACATCTATAAAACAACATTTGTCGTGGGCGCTTCCTTGTGTTTTTTTACAAACCTACGATGTCGCCCACCTCGAAATTTCGCACTAATACATGTCTACTGTCAGCAGTATTGTTTTGCGCATGGCATTGATACTTTATGGCCCAACCGTGCTTTAGGATATAAACGAAGCATGTCCCAGTGACTCCACGATGTACATATAATAACAATGTTGTATCAAAGGTAAATACGATGATCCAAAAGTTGGGTGGATTGTGGTATCTCGCCGACATAAAGGCAGGGAGGTAAAAGCTGTTGCACAAGGCTTTGGCAATGATGCAGCGACGGATTAAGGTCGGGTTGTTCTTGACATAAGATGGTAAGTTGTTATATAATGTATATCTTGTTTCTATGTCAGTAATATTTGCCCGTCGAATACCGATGTGTCGTGGAATATCGGTCAGTAGGCTTCCCGCCACCGATGTAGCCGCAATTATTGTCATGGCCAAAATTAGGGAATCTATGATTCACGTTTTAAAAATGGAAAATTCTTACTACATTCTTCTTCAGAAACCATACCTGACGATTGTTGTGTCAGTGAATAAGCATCAAAAATCGATTGAAAAAGGCATGGCTGAAAAGTAAAACAGGATATACACGTTGTGCTGGTAATAATCATACGAACAAATCTAACACTCACAATGTCCGTAACTATCGTCACACACATGAATCGTCCCAGATGGTGCTTATTGTTCACCAAAAATTCCACCAACGATGGCCAAACATTACGGTGTAGTGTGTAATTGATGGTCAAGAGAGCTTTACAAATATTAACGACGGAAATCCCCAATCCAAAAAGAAACACCGAGTAGAGTGGGATCTCGTCTGCGCTACCAAATACCATCGCCAGATTAAGGGATCTCAGAGCGTTTCTCCCACTTGTAACCCACAGATAGAACACCACGTTTACATTGGATACGGTTAGAACAAATCCCAGCGTGGCAGACAAGGAAAAGATCCGTTTGGAATTCTACATTAAAGGCGAGGTAGGCTGGTCAAAAATAATGAAAACCTTACTTGTAATTTCGAGCATTACGAACTTGATAGTAGGCGACCATGGCAGCCACATTAGATGCAACTATGCAAATATTCAGAACCACACGAACCAGCGTCACAGGTTCTGTAACATTTCCAAGTAACGTCCACGCCAGTAGGTCGCATGATAAGGAAACCTATGTATGTAAAAAAAACAATTAGATTAGATTCTTTCGTATTTTAAAAACTAGTTTCCCCACCGTTGAGATTGTGAGAATCGGGTAGATCCATTTTTCTGGAAGCATTGTGGGTATGAGCAAATTGCACGAGCATGAGGTATCATACCTGTAACCGTATGAAATGCATAACATTGCTCAATGCCGCAGTACACAATAACCCTTCACGTTTATCAGTTCAGTATTCATGTGGACTGTGGTGATAAATACCGCAGACATTTCTATAAATAATCACGGATGGTATAGCTAGACTGATGTGGGTTTTCTTCGAACTGAAAAAATAGCTTTGTTTTTCCAGTGTTCCGAAAATTTCTATTTGTATACAGCACAACAGGAGAACGGACAAAATAATTTTAAATGCTAAACCTTATTTGTGTTAAAGGTAGACATGCCATTTACGTTTCGGAGAGCTGCAAAATGCGACAATCGCACTGCACAAAAGTTTGTTTTTAATGGATTCAATAACTTGAAACCCCACAATTAATGATGTCGTTCGTCCACTGATGTCCACCCGTGATTAATGTCGTTGAAAATGTAAATTCTAATGTTTTTGACAGCGAAAGTTTGCTTAACCTTAACCTTAAAATTCTGCTTAACCTAAATGTTTAAAAGGCAACTTGATGGGCCATTACTACGACATGTTTTTTGTGCAGAGCTTTTTCTTGGGATATTTTCTATGTTTCATGCCTCTTACAGTATGAAGGATAGTACACATATTAGTAACAGTCTTGAGTTCCATAATAAACAGGAGCAGGCCAACAAGAAGACCTCCTGCAGCCAATGCGAAGCAGGACAGTATATTGGAATGGAGATGTTGCGATGAAGAAAGCATCCATGTGGCGTTCAAACTTGGTGTATTAATGACATGAAT
>JAQGCL010000133.1:0-22005 GCA_034699605.1 Isotomiella paraminor | reverse complement strand
TACCAATGAGTCCAATGCTTTCGAATTAAGGGTTCAATATGATGGAATGTTGTTGATAGGTCTTGAATTTACAGGGAGAAGTGTTTCGACTTTGTTTTGTTTCATTCTCTACGTCGTGGTTGTTAAACTGGGTGTAGGGTTAAACAAGGGGTATAGCATAATTCCTCAGGCAGTCACAACCATTTGAGAAATAATGAAACAAAATGTTAGGATCATTAAGCATTTACTGGGACAGCATATGCATTTTTATAAACAGCTACAACTAATGGAAAACAATTAAGACGCTAGCTATGAAATGTTGTCCGACGTATGTTGTAGTGTAAAGTAAAGACCTTTCTGTCAGATCCCTTTGCCAAGTTATTCCAAAGGATGGGGACAAGTCGGTTACATTCTCCCACAAAAGTTTTTTTTAATTTTGAAATTTGAAAGTATCTTGTGGTAGTAAATAAAACTTAATTACAGTTGGGTTGGAATGAGAAAGTGTCGTACACCCATTCTTCTATACTATACTGGAGAGTACAAAACTCAATAACGGAATTTGGACGGATTATGCAGTTACCAAAATACCCGAAAGGAATCAATTTAAGATTTTTTTCACTTCAAGAAAACCGGTTGTCTTTCTTCTTCAAAAGTTATGGAAAGTGGGTTTATAGATAAAGACAAAGAGCAGGATGAGACAGCGTAGAAAAAGCGAGACCGAAGGAGTAGGAAGGAATCATAAGTCATCGTTACTTTCTCCACATCCCTTTGGTTAGAAGAATAATCAAACTCTAATCATCTTTCGGATGTGACCTGACTTGCAATGATCAAGTATGAAGACAGGTCAAAATTCCCAAATTCAGATAATCAAACCCCGCAGATGGCGGACGTATCGTGGAGAAAGCTTGTCACATATTTATTTAATCAAACTCTAATCATCTTTCGGAAATAAAGGGCCCATTGGAGTGAAGTGGGTGTGGCATGGTTACCCCCTCCCCACCCCCTACAACATATGTTAGAACCAGCCAGGTAGGGCTCGGACAGGGTAGTAAGTTCCCTTGTAAGTGGGAATAGTGGTTAAATCCGAAACGTCGCTTTGTGTTGAGGAAATTTGAGACACAAATATATCATGTAACTCCATCAGTATCGTTACCGTTCAACAACTGCCCCCGTAACCAGTAAGCTTTGCTATAGTTAAGGTAAAGAGAGTTTGCACCAGTTTTGAACGAGATCGATCACAAAACAACCATCTTGTCAATGATTATACGTTTATAACATTTTCGCATTTGTCCATTCATGGTGTAATATGTCTACTGTTTGTTTCTTTTGCTATTGAGGCGTGCGGTCTGGCCTCCTAATTCATTTCTTCTTTTCTCCATACATTACTTCACCCGCTGACAGGTGTGCCATGATCAGTTAATGAAGATGAGAGACAAGACGCGTGTGTGAGAATAAGTTGTATGATGATGAGACTTCAACGTGATGCATAATATGTCATGATAGATATTGCCAGAGGTTCTCCAAAAAATTGAATTTGCAAACATTTAATTCCAATTCTTATATACCAAGTTACTGATTTATGGAATGATTGGTTGAATTGTTGGTCCCCTAATTACAGATGAATATAATTTTGCCGTTGTCATTTCAAGTATTTCTGACTACTTGACGCAGCAGTATGAACGGTATGGATCATTGCACATGTCCCCCGCACCTATGCTGCGAAAGTCGGACCCCCACGTTTCTTTGCAAGCTTCATCTGGAGTGCTGCCAAATGCCCCTTTCCAATAACATGCTGTAGTTAGGCCATTTCCATTGGGGCCGCAATTCGATCCATAGCTCGGAGGGGGGTGACGTGGTTTGAGCATGGTGAGTTGCCTCGAATTCTTGTCTCCGATGGGTTGCGGTGGTGACTCATTTTGCAGATGTTCAGAGGAAACGCAGCAGTAGGATTTAGAAGCAGCACTGCAGATGTGGTTGTTGGGCCACATAACGCTGCGGAAGTTGGGACCCCAGGATTCTTGACAAGCTGCGTCTGGACTCATGGAAAACAGGCCGGTGTAATAACATGCTGTACTTAGTCCTTTTCCACCGGTGCCGCAGTTCTCCCCGGAACGCAGGATTCTGAAAAAAACATGAAGTGATTAAAGTTTCTAATGTGCAATTCGCACGCTGAATTCGATATTTAAGGTATTTTCAACTCACCCAAGATTGCCCCTCGGTGGTACGATGGTGTTGGTGTTGTTGGGTGGAAGGCTTAGTTGAAGCAAAGCAATTCCAAAATGTAGAAGTGGCTGCCACATAACTAAGAGCTGGTTGCTTGATTTTAATTTGATGATGAGTGATGATGGAATGATGATTTGTTCTGCCAAACCCCTTCGTTTTTATACACATCGCTTCGTACATCCGGGGTTGGTGTCCTGACAATGATGATTCCCAAGAGATGATGGTAGGATCAAAAGGCAGATCAATTTTTGCAAATTCAGCTGTCAGCAAAAAGCCCACCAACAAATTGATTAACTCATGCTTTGTAACAAAGCGCTGATGAAATGAGTGGATTCATATTGGTGTGGAATACATTGATTTGTAAACAAACTTGGCAGGATGCTTTACTTTGACAAAATGACATAGAAAGCATAAGCCTACAAGTTAATTTTGGTAAAGGACAGAGTACAAAATATAAAAGTTCAACAAGTTAACCCGACTTGTACTCTGCTGCGTCGAAACTGAGAAATACTGCGTTGGTTAGAAGGGTTACCAAAGAAACATCTACGTATCATGCATGTAATACATGCCATAGGATTGAACTTTCGTACAACATCCTCCATACATAGTCGATAATATGATTGAACTTTGAAGCTAATTCAACATATGTCGTGTTGCAATGGGTCATTTCAAGATGAGCGTGGCATTTGTGTCACAAGCATGCAGCTCCTAAACATGAGCCTGCCACGTGACATTTTTTAACTCTTGATCAAGTAATCCGTTTGTGTAGTACTGAAGTCTTATTGAATGATATGAAGGCAAGTACTGCTATTTTTTACTCATCACCATCACACATTTACATTATATCTGTTACCATAGGACACACGAGTTTGTCCCCTAATCCCATCCCTCTGGACTAGTGTTGACTAACTTTAACTTTAACTCATTTTTCAGCCACTTGAAGCACAATTAATGTGCAAACTGTGGTAAAGTTCATCTTTGCATCTGCGACGTAAAAGCGTTGAGCAGTCAATCCTGTAGCAATAAAATAAATAAAACACGGCAGCTCTCGATGTAAACGAGAGTAGTCGAAATGACTGAGAAAACGAATGGTAGGACGGGAACCAAAATGCTCCATTAAAATGCAAAAAAGAGTTGAGAGCAATTGGTATTCAAAGAAATGACCCAATAGTTATCACAATGGAATTATTATGTACCACCAACATGAAAGGCTGGAGACTACGAATGGAGACAATGCTGGAGACAATCCCTAATGGTGTAAGACGTAGGTGGTATAGTGTAAACTAATCCTGACTAATCCTTAGCGCCCTCAAACACACTCATATATCTGCCCCACTTCCGCTCAGTCCACTACAGTATCAGCGTACAGACCATGAGACAGGAAGACCGTTCATTGCTTCATTCGTATCCTCACATCCTTTTTGAGAGACCACATTTAGATATGGCATATCATGAATCTGAATGTGTTGTTGGAGTAGAATTGTTGTTACTTTGACTTCGAAATGTGGACATTCGTAGTTTGGTTGGCATGTACAACAGAACTCCAGTCACCTCAAAGCTTAAAACGTAATAACAAGATTTCGTATTTTATCCTGCGAGTACCAGTCATGTATTTTTGTAATCATTGTATGAATATTCATTGAGCCGTGTTTTTGTAGGATTCAAATCGCATCATGAAGTTAGCTCAATTCCACCCCTTGCCCTGTGGACTACGTCAACTGATGTCGTTGTCCGGTCCAAAGGTTTGCCTAGGACAATCTAAGATTAAACAAGAACGAGACGTGGGCAACGACGATGAAGACGGTACCCTTTTGTCTGGTCCCTCTGAGGCTCCAACCATCGACTCGTGCCCTGGAAGTGGACCACGATGTGGCATTTGCACAACAGCCCCTGGAGTCGACCACCTCTCAGTATACACGGGTCTGGACCCACGTCACCTCCAACATTTGTCAAGTCTCCTGGACACTACTGGCAGGAAGAGAGACCTGGTCTTTTGTACCATTTGTCGGGGAACTCTGAGTCGGTTGTTCCTCCTTTGGGAGGAGGTGGAAGAAATTGAAACCAAGATTCGAACGGTTTTAAAGCTTCGGGATAATACAACTCACTTCAATGATAAGTCGTCTGGTTGCAAGAAAGGTAAACAAAGATATTTCCTTGGCGAATACATAAACTGATCAAACGATATTTCCATTTCCAGGGGAGGAGGACAGAACGGAATCGAAGAATCGCATATCCTCGAAAGGAAGGGAAAAGCTAAAGAACTACTGTTCAACGTGTAGAAAGGGATTCTACAGTGCTTACCTCTTCAGGGCTCACGGGCACCGGGACCCAAGGGACCCAAGGAAGGTGTCTTACAACTGCGCCCTCTGCGGAGCCTTCTTTGGGAGCGCTGAAAACCTGGTCCACCACAGGAATTCAGTCCACCTGAAAAGATATCAAGTGTCCTGCACCTTCTGCGGCAAAACGTGCGCGACGAGATCCGTTTTGCGCGGTCACGACCGAGTCTGTCCCGCTGCCCCAAACTCAAATGCCAAGGTATGTGGCACTTGTGGTCGAGACTTTGCACATTCGTCGGAACGTCGCAATCACGAGAGAGTGGTTCACAGGAGACTGTCCTCAACAAAGTGCTACTTTTGTTTCAAAATATTAAGCGATGGTACAAACCTGGCGACCCATCTAAGGACACATACCTGTGAACGACCCTTCCTATGCGACCGGTGTGGCAATGATTTCTCGGACCCTAGAAACTTGAGGAGACACATGATGTATAACTGTAAACTGTAAGAACGACACAGTAAATACGTTATCGAAGTCGTTATCGCATGACATAACCTTTTTATCACTTTTGTAATTCTAAACAAGATACCCGCGTTTTCCAAAAGCAACAAAATTTGACTTGCTAAGCTTCATTAGAGATGTCGGCTGCGGATATTACTGTGGCATGCATACACGAGACATATATATCGAGTTATAGCACTCAAATAATTAAACGAGGAATCAACGCATTATCATAATTGCATGGTTTATATGGTTTCTATGGTACATAGTTTATTCGTAAAAGTTCGCATACATAGGAACTTGAAATTATGACCGATTGCGCGCTGAAACTAACAATAATGGACTAATACCATAATAAGCTCGCCTAATATAAATTCTTTAATTTGCTGATGCGTCCACTTTAGGTACTTAATAGTTAACGCGTTAGTGTCACGCTTGAGTCATTAGGAAGTGGTTCAGCTGATCAGTATGATCAGGTGATGTAACTATCCATTCAGGTACTGCAAATTACATACTAAATTCACATACTTGGTTTATAAGGAACTTTTTCTACTTCGAATGACTAGCGTTTCGACGAAGGAAGGACGCCTAGGCTTTGCCAGCAACACGCTGGAATGCCATATTCATAATGAAGCTCTTTACAAAGAATCAATTTTGCTGCATCGATGTATGTAAACCGTCCTAAATCGTAATAAATTTTCAAACTTGAAATTAGAGACCACCAAATATCATATAGAAAGAAACGTTCAATCCTCGTTAGACCTGGAATGTACAAGTGCTACTACTTCCATGTAAGGGATTTTGCGTCCTGAAAGAAATTCAATACCAAGTAAAGTTTGTTGCAAGAAGGAGGAAATTACGAAAGAAAAAAGTGACATTTGACAGAGTGCTTTCTCCACCAACAATAGAAAAAGAATATGCCCACACTTTAGAAAAGATCCCATTCAAATTCTTTTAGGTCCCTTTGCCAAGTTGATAGGGAAAAGTCGGATAGATCCTTCCACAAAAAGGAGTAGAAAAGAAAAGTTTTTCGTTTAATCGCAAACGACTTCAAATGGGGTGAAAGTATCTATGTGAAAATAAGTATGTGGCAAACTATGTATTTGGGTACAAAGCAGAGGTACGATGGGACAGCGTAGAAAAAGCTAGACCGTAGGAGTAGGAAGAAATCATCATAAGTCATCCTTACTTTCTCCACATTGCTTGGGTTACAAGAACCAACCAAACTCTAATCATGTTTTCGGATGTGACCTGACTAGGAATGATCAAGTATGAAGCGAGGTCAAAATGCCCATGTAAAGGTAATCAAATCCCGCAAAATCTCGGATTTATCGTGGAGAAATCTAGTCACATACTTATTTAATCACACATGAGCCGACTACTGACAACTCTCTCCAGTTAAAAGATGGAAAGGACTAAACCGTCCACTTCATGATACATCTTATGAAGTAAGAAAATTTGTCTCATTCATTTTTACACTTCTCTTGGTCTATTGAGAAAGGCTTGGTGATGTTGATGACACCCCGTTCTGACTTGTTTTGACAGGGACGGGACCGTCGATGCTTTTAATATATCATCGGGGTTTACATCACTTCATGTCACCGGTACTTATCAGCGTAGGTGACAAGACAATGGCCCATTCTATTCCTTCTTTGTTTTCCCATAACCGCAAAGGAAAAGTTCCTTTACTACTAGACAATCCAATTGTGGAAAGTCCCCATCGGTTTAGGTTTGTTTACTGTGTTGAATGGATCAAACAACTGTTTCTGAGGAATCTTGCGGGAGAAAGTTTCAGGGGGAAAGTTTGCAGTGATGTCTTGAATCTACGGTGCGGTTTGCCGAAATGCAATTGGCAGCTGCATTGATCAGAATCTTCAAGTTTCCTTTCAGTCTGTTTCTGTTTGCTTTTTCTATCGTTTTCCTTGCAAAGGAACCCGGTATTGGTTTGATCAGGACATGGCTACTAACTACGAGTCGGTTTTTTTGCTGTCCTTTTTTGTATTCTGCAAATAAAAAGTTGGCAAAAGGTTTTGGATCTCTGTAATTTGAAAGGGGTCTCCAAAGTGTTGTTACTTGAATCTCCTTTTGTTATGACACATGCAGCCATTCTGGCATGGCATACTACACTTCTTTCCAACTTTCACCCGGTAAAACAAACCGTATAAGGTTTTGTAACTGTTGTTGTGGTGGAATACAACTTCTTCTTCTGGTATTTAGACGTAGATTCCGGATTGCATTCTACCCTCCGTCTCAGGGGATTAATTTCTTGGTCACATTTGCAGTAAGACCAAGTTTATTTTGTTATTCTAGATGAGTCGAAGCAAACATTAGGTGAATGATGGCAGGGGAAAGTTGAGTTTGGTTCCTAAAAGTATGACAACTTTGTACATTAACGAAAGTCAGAAGTTTCACCAAAGGGACATTCATTGATGGATGGTTCTCTTCAAACTCATTTGCCGATATTCCATATCGCCTAAACCTTTAGTTTACGTAATTAAAACAGCAGCTAATATTGTGTTGTTTGAGCCATTTCGCATTTTCTACAACAAATATATTTTTGTCCAAACTATTGCAACTCGCATGTGTTTCGAATCTCCTCTTCCCTACTTTCCATCCTTGCAAAACTTCTTCAAGGGCAAACATTGACATAAATTCCCATTTCTTCTTCTTCTTTCTACTGTCCAAAGCTCTCAGGAGTTAGTCTTCCAGAAAGAGGGCTTTTAGTGCCGAAATTATGTCCTCCTCCGCACAATTCTATTTAATAGCTTTCACTCTGCCTGTCATTTTGATTCTTCTTTATTTTGGTGAACCGTATTAGTCCGTCCTAATGCGTTTAGATGACCATCACAAGCTTTGCTGAGTTTAAGTTCAATATGTATGGCGCCCCAATTCCACGTTTCATTTCTTGCTATACAGCAGAAAAGTGCTACTACAAGGAATCAAAAATGGTCGGCACGTAACCCCTGATGAATTTTGCTTCAATCGATTTGGTTCACATCTATCATCTTGAAGACGAAATGAACTGTCCCAACATCCAAGCAAATCTTCACAATTTGCCGTTACTCCGAAATGGATACATCTATGAAACCCTTATGTCGGATATAAGATCTCCTCCAACTTCTTCAAATCAAATCAGCGATGCTATGAAACGCAAACCTTCGTTTGGATTCATGCAACTCGTTCTCAAACGTTGGTTTTCCATCCCCCTTCTTCGCCCTCCGATTACGAAATAGAATCGAGGCGACTAAGTTTAATTACTTTTTATTTTTTAGCCAAATGAGAGCTAAGCATGTAAATAAGATTGGTCTGGCCCAAAGTTACAGAGAAACTATTTGATGTCATTGAAGGTTGCAATTTCCATTGATTGGATTCGTGTCGAGGGATTAATAAAGCTTTTTTGTTTGAAAAACAAGATTTTCGCAGCTGAATCCCACATTTCTGCGCAGCTGATAATGCTAAAGTTTTCCAATCCAGTTTCATTCCATTACTGAAACTTTAGGACGATGATTACACTGAGCGTCTTTTTGGGGGAAAGCTGGCAATGTGGAATCCCGAGAATACGACAATTACAAAGGCATTCCAATCAGAGGAAAGAGAATCATTGCCTAGAGAGGAACTTTTGGTGTTGATTAGTCGAAAAGAGCAAAATTGTTCAAGGGGAAAGTTAGCAGCATCATCATCATCTTTTCAGTGCCCCCTTATTGATTGTTGGACTAATACACATACTGATTGACTTGTCTGGACTGTTGCTGTAACAAAGGTAAAGGTAAGGGAGCTGTTCGGTGGACCGCATCCAACTGCGAAAGCAATGCTGCTTATTGCAGTGTTCTCACAGAGAACCCGTCCTTCCCACTCACATACCGTTCAAATTGCCGACGTGAACGCAAGACCATACCCATACGAGCACCAAATACCTTTCAGCCGCAGGTGTAACTACCAACGCTCATGTTCAGTCTGCTCTCGTTGCCCTCCATTCCGCATTACACAAGACACTTCCCCGTCTTAGCACAACACGTCGGCCGATCCAACTAGTGGCAGACTCATCGGCCCGGCCTACCAGTGGCAATGTAGATGAGCAAGTCGAACAGCGGAGCAGGCTTTCGCACGGCGTAACTTACACATTTCTGTCGCAGATACCCCGTATCAACACTCATGAGACTGCCCAAAAACTGCCTCGGACATAGTGAGACTTGAATTCACTAGTCTAGGTATGCTCTCAAGCAGTCACTCAGCGGAGTGCGCCACCCTGGCCACGACTGTTGCTGTAACAATGACATGCCAGGTATAGTAAAGAGTAAAGTTCGCTCCAGGATGGACTTGGATAGACTGTATGGTTTTGCCTGTTTGCTGTGTAGTATTTAGATGTCCATCCTTGCAATCTTAGCTTATGGATCGCCAGAGGATACGGTAACTCAAGAAAATGTAGTACATGGTCCACAAACAAAGCAAAGTCAGATCATGCTTTTAATGACTATACGTCAGTGGCAGTATAAGCCTAACACTATCCGTGGTCAGCGCCAACGAGGACTACAGGAATAATACAAGCTAAGCCTATTTGGAAAGTTTACTTCAAAGTTTTATATTTGACTGAATTTAGAATCAAAATAACGCAACAGTTCAACACATTCCACAGGTCGCCGGAGATAAGTCTCCACCAGAACGTAGAAGGCCATTTTTGCTGACACTTTTTGTTGACCTTTACATATGATTGGAAACTGCCTACCTCAAAAAGGCTGCAAAGGATATTTAGGGTAGGGTCGAGTGGAAGCTTTTTTATTAAAGCGATTAATCTAATAGTGTGGACTAGATTAGGCTCGTTAATTAAATGTTACACTCAGCTTTTTCCGCTTGCTTAGGTGGACTTACGTAAAGCACCAACCCGGTTTAACCTGTATGCTCCCCTTTCTCGCCACAACATATAATATGGGTATGCCTCTGTTTGGATATATAAAATATTTTAGTAAAACTTCATGGGTGACACAAATATAACTTTCCAGGGCAGCCCAGATCCACGTGTAATTTCCGCAAACGCTCAATATTTAAGGAATGCCATTGGGAAGATGTGAGCAGACTTCACCTGTTACCTTTGTCCAGCAGTGACTATAAAACTCAAACCGTCAACGACTCGAAAGCCCGAAAGGGAACCCCAGCAAATTCAGTGTAACCGAAAATACCAAACCACACAAAGTCCGACGATATACGAGTAAGATACAACCACATGACTTGGCATAACGGATATTCCATTTGACTAGTAGGTGATCCAATCTGTACGCCATGTCTCTTGTCCCCCTCGTATGTGTCCTGATGGGTTGCCTCGGGTTTGCGGCTGAAGTGGTGAAGGGCCAGAGCCACACAACAACCTTCCAGGTTTCGATTTGCGCCAATTCCGACAATACGGACTGCAAACAGTTTGTGGACTTTTTGCCTACCAACGGCGGGTTTGGGGGAAAGTCTTACCGGGTGGATCGTGGCGCGGAGTCAGTAGTGGGAGGAAAGCTTTGTGCCATATTCTGCAGTGGAAGACAACAAGTTGGTTTCGCCTGCGAGAGTGGTGAACATGCCTCACTATCGTTTGACAATTTTGTCATTCAGGAATTCACCAGAAGGAACCTCGTGTGCACCTAACTTGATATGTACCTAGCGATTCTTCGAATGATGGGTCATTTGAAGGGAAAATATAGTAAATAAAGATACATGGCAGTACAGCTCTTCATTTTGATGATTTGTGCGGCTTGTCAATTGTATTACATGGATGCATACTAAGCTTTGAATGACTTGGACCATTTGACGAGTATTGAACCTTCCGATTACAACCACCATTTGGAGGACCATGGCCCTCTAAGTGGTGCATGAGTGACTAGAAACAGACTTATACCGCTTTTTCCCCCAATGGCTTTAACATTCCTATGACTGGGTATGCATCATGTACGTTATTAATTACGCGAGTACTGAACTTTCCTGCATGGCGTCGGTATAGGAAAATTCATTACAAGGGAACATACATATCTGTCCGAGCCTGATCGCGCTGGCTCTAACTAATGTTGTAGGGTGTGGCGAGTGAGGGATGCTGCCACACCCACTTCACTCCAATGGGCCCTTTAAGGGACTGGAGAAAAGATTATTTGAAATTCAAAGGTGAATTTGGCCTATTATGCCCCCATGCAAGAAATTGGGTTTTCCCTTATCTCGCGTAATGAACATTCGTCAATACCTCCCTGTGTTAAAATGGGGTATTTTCGAACTATGACTTTGTTCCTTCCATGTAATGCTATTGGCCATAAGGAATTTTCTCAACTTTTGTTTCCTCCAGTCCCATAAAGGGCCCATTGGAGTGAAGTGGGTGTGGCATTGTTACCCTCTCCCTATCCCCTACACATATGCTAGAACCAGCCAGGTAGGGCTCGGACAGGGTGGTAAGTTCCCTTGTAAGTGGGAATAGTGGTTAAATCCGAAACGTCGCTTTGTGTTGAGGAAATTTGAGACACAAATATATCATGGAACTTAATCAGTATCTTTACCGTTCAACAACTCCACCGGAACAAGTTAGCTTTGCTATAGTTAAGGTAAAGAGAGTTTGCACTCGTTTCGAACGGGATCGATCACAAAACAACCATTTTGTCAATGATTATACGTTTTCGCATTTGTCTATTCATGGTGCAAAATGTCTACTGTTTGTTTCTTTTGCTATTGAGGCGTGTGGTCTGGCCTCCTAATTCATTTCTTCTTTTCTCCATGCATTACTTCACCCGCTGACAGGTGTGCCATGATCAGTTGATGAAGATGAGAGACAAGACGCGTGTGTGAGAATAAGTTGTATGAGAACTGTAGTTCTGCTTGTTTACTTAAAAATAATTGCGAATCAGCAGAGTTGAAGGTACATAGCTATTGTGTGGATACCTATAACTTCAACGTGATGCATAATACGATAGATATTGCCAGAGGTTCTCCAAAAAATTGAATTTGCAAACATTTAATTCCAATTCTCATATACCAAATTACTGATTTATGGAATGATTGGTTGAGTTGTTGGTCCCCTAATTACAGATGAATATAATTTTGCCGTTGTCATTTCAATTATTTCTGACTACTTGACGCAGCAGTATGAACGGTATGGATCATTGCACATGTCCCCCTTACCTATGCTGCGAAAGTCGGATCCCCACGTTTCTTTGCAAGCTTCATCTGGAGTGCTGCCAAATGTCCCTTTCCAGTAACATGCTGTAGTTTGTCCATTTCCATTGGGGCCACAATTCGATCCATAGCTCGGAGGGGGGTGACGTGGTTTGAGCATGGTGAGTTGCCTCGAATTCTTGTCTCCGATGGGTTGCGGTGGTGACTCATTTTGCAGATGTTCAGAGGAAACGCAGCAGTAGGATTTAGAAGCAGCACTGCAGATGTGGTTGTTGGGCCACATAACGCTGCGGAAGTTGGGACCCCAGGATTCTTGACAAGCTGCGTCTGGACTCATGGAAAACAGGCCGGTATAATAACATGCTGTAGATAGTCCTTTTCCACCAGTGCCGCAGTTCTCCCCGGAACGCAGGATTCTGAAAAACATGAAGGGATTAAAGTTTCTAATGTGCAATTCGCACGCTGAATTTGATATTTAAGGTATTTTCAACTCACCCAGGATTGCCCCCCGGTGGTACGATGGTGTTGGTGTTGTTGGGTGGAAGGCTCAGTTGAAGCAAAGCAATTCCAAAATGTAAAAGTGGCTGCCACATAACTAAGAGAGCTTGATTGTAATTTGAAGATGAGTTATGATGGAATGATGATTTGTACTGCCGTACCCCTTCGTTTTTATACACATCGCTTCGTACATCCGGGGTTGGTGCCCCCAAAATAAGAAATGGGTTTGCAGAAATGAACTCAGGAAATGATGGTGGTGTCAAAAGGCAGACAGGAATTGAATTTTTTGCAAATTCAGCTGTCAGCAAAAAGCCCACCAACAAATTGATTAACTCATGCTTTGTAACAAAGAGCTGATGAAGTGAGTGGATTCATATTGGTGTGGAATACACTGATTTTTAAACAAACTTGGCATGATGCTTTACTTCGACAAAATGACATAGGAAGCATAGGCCTACAAGTTAATTTTGGTAAAGGACAGAGTACAAAATATAAAAGTTCAACACGTTGACCCGCCTTGTAGTCTACTGCGTTGGAACTGAGAAATACTGCGTTACTAAAGAAACATCTACGTATCATGCATAGAATACATGTCATAGGATTGAACTTTCGTACAACATCCTCCATACAAAGTCGATATTGTGATTGAACTTTGAAGCTAATTCAATATATGTCGTGTTGTAATGAGCGTGGCATTTGTGTCACAAGCATGCAGCTCTTAAGCAACAACCTAAACATGAGCCTGCAACGTGACATTTTTTAACTCTTGATCAAGTAATCCGTTTCTGTAATACTGAACTCTTATTCAATCATATGAAGGCAAGTACTGCTATTTATTACTCATCACCATCACACATTTACATTATATCTGTTACCATATGACAAACAAATTTGTCCCCTAATCCCATCCCTCTGGACTAGTGTTGACTACCAGTAACTTTAACTCATTTGTCAACCACTTGAAGCATAATTAATGTGCCAACTGTGGTAAAGTTCATCTTTGCATCTCCGACGTAAAAGCGTTGAGCAGTCAATCCTGTAGCAATAAAATAAATCACTGAACACGGCAGCTCTCGAGGTAAACGAGAGTAGTCGAAATGACTGAGAAAACGAATGGTAGGACGGGAACCAAAAATGCTCCATTAAAATGCAAAAAACAGTTGAGAGCAATTGGTATTCAAAGGAATGACCCAATAGGTATCACAATGGAATTATTATGTAACTCTGAGTCGTTTGTTCCTCCTTCGGGAGGAGGTGGAGGAAATTGAAACCAAGATTCGAACGGTTTTAAAGCTTCGCGATAATACAACTCACTTCAATGATAAGTCGTCTGGTGGCAAGAAAGGTAAACAAAGATATTTCCTTGGCGAAAACATAAACTGATTAAAAGATAGTTGCATTCCCAGGGGAGGAGGACAGACCTGCATCGAAGAAGCGCATACCCTCGAAAGGAAGGGAAAAGCTAAAGAACTACTGTTCAACGTGTAGAAAGGGATTCTACAGTGCTGACCTCTTCAGGGCTCACGGGCACCGAGACCCGACGGATCCAAGGAGGGTGTCTTACACCTGCGGCGTCTGCGGGGCCTTCTTTGGGAGCGCTGAAAACCTGGTCCACCACAGGAATTCAATCCACCTGAAAAGATATCAAGTATCCTGCACCTTCTGCGGCATAACGTGCGCGACGAGATCCGTTTTGCGCCGTCACAACCGAGTCTGTCCCGCTGCCCCAAACTCAAATACCAAGGTATGTGGCACTTGTGGTCGAGATTTTGCACATTCGTCGGAACGTCGCAATCACGAGAGAGTGGTTCACAGGGGACTGTCCTCAACAAAGTGCTACTTTTGTTTCAAAATATTAAGCGATGGTACAAACCTGGCGACCCATCTAAGGACACATACCTGTGAACGACCCTTCCTATGCGAAGAGTGTGGCAATGATTTCTCGGAACCTAGGAACTTGAGGAGGCACATGATGTATAACTGTATGTTACATGCTGGAAGCATGGAACATTGTTAGGTAGCTTTCTGTAAAATGATGTGCAAAATGCACATGGAAAAACACCAAAGTCTCTTATTTAAACAAAGTCCGAAGGACTGGACTGTCACTTGTCTGGGGCCTTCGTGGCCACAACAAGTCCTCTCCTCTAGACCCAGTCTTGAGAAGGAAAACAATCAGATAGCTTTTCTCACTTTTCCCACAACTGATGATGGCTGGAAGGCCGAAACAAGTACTTGTCTTGTACGGTTAGGAAGGAAGGAAAGAGAGATCCTCTTATGTAATAATGGCGCTCAACATGGAAAGAAAGAGGGTAGAGTAGACTGGAAATTTTTATTACCGTTCAATCACAGAAAGGGTCTTTCTGAATTCATGGCAATTTGAAGAAAAAGTTTACGTAAATACACAAAATATTGCTGTCATAAATAGAAAAAGAAGTGTTTCTGGATGAAACTTGGTGAAGGGAAAAGAAAGATTTACCACTGACCATAACACAGAAGCACAACCTGTTTATGCGTACAGTGACACGAATCACAAGCAAAGACAGTCCTCACATTTTTCATTTAAGAAACACTACAGACCAAATTGCCGTTGTCATTCACACAGCAATAAAATCATGGGCAATTCAATGTGCTTTACCTTCTTTTCTACCTTTAGGCTCGAGTAAAAACAGACCTTCCTTCCAATTTTTCAATTCAATTCTCTTTAGTCAATTGGTCAATAATGAAAATCAGAAATTAATAAAACAATGACTGATGGGACATCAGTCTCGTCGAAAGGGGGAAATATGTTACATGCTGGAAGCATGGAACATTGTTAGGTAGCTTTCTGTAAAATGATGTGCAAAATGCACATGGAAAAACACCAAAGTCTCTTATTTAAACAAAGTCCGAAGGACTGGACTGTCACTTGTCTGGGGCCTTCGTGGCCACAACAAGTCCTCTCCTCTAGACCCAGTCTTGAGAAGGAAAACAATCAGATAGCTTTTCTCACTTTTCCCACAACTGATGATGGCTGGAAGGCCGAAACAAGTACTTGTCTTGTACGGTTAGGAAGGAAGGAAAGAGAGATCCTCTTATGTAATACTGTACAGTGTAGAACGACACAGTAAATACGGGTCGATATTTTACAAGCGATAGCTTGTAAAATATAGTCGATTTTACAAGCGATAGCTTGTAATTCTAAACAAGATACCCACCATCTGCGTCAACAAAATTTGACTTGCTAAGCTTCATTAGAGATATCGGCTGCGGATATTACTGTTGCATGCATACACGAGACATATATCGTGTTATAGCACTCAAATAATTAAACGTGGAATCAACGCATCACCATAATTTCATGGTTTATATGGTTTCTATGGTACATAGTTTATTCGTAAAAGTTCGCATACATAGGAACTTGAAATTACGACCGATTACGCGCTGGAACTAACAAAACAATAATGGACTAATACCATAATAGGCTCGCCTAATATAAATTTTTTAATTTGCTGATGCGTCCACCTAAGGTACTTAATAGTTAACGCGTTAGTGTAACGCTTGAGTCATTAGGAAGGGGTTCAGCTGTTCAATATGATCAGCTGATGTAAATTTCCATTCAGGTACTGCAAATTACATACTAAATTCACATACTTGGTTTATAAGGAACTTTTTCTACTTCGAATGACTAGCGTTTCGACGAAGGAAGGACGCCTGGGCTTTGCCAGCAACACGCTGGAATGCTATATTCATAATGAAGCTCTTTACAAAGAACCAATTTTGCTGCATCGATGTATGTAATCCGTCCTAAATCGTAACAAATTTTCAAACTTGAAATTAGAGACCACCAAATATCATATAGAAAGAAACGTTCAATCTTCGTTAGACCTGGAATGTAAACTTTGTTGCAAGAAGGAGGAAATTACGAAAGAAAAAAAGTGACATTTGACAGAGTGCTTTCTCCACCAACAATAGAATAAGAAGATGCCCACACTTTAGAAAAGATCCCATTCAAATTCTTTTAGGTCCCTTTGCCAAGTTATTCCAAAGGATAGGGAAAAGTCAGGATAGATCCTTCCACAAAAACAGCAAACAAAGAAGAGTAGAAACGAAAAGTTTTTCGTTTAATCGCAAACGACTTCAAATGGGGTGAAAGTATGTGGAAAACTATGTATTTGGGTACAAAGAAGAGGTAGGATGGGACAGCGTAGAAAAAGCTAGACCGTAGGGGTAGGAAGGAATCATCATAAGTCATCCTTACTTTCTCCACATCGCTTTGGTTACAAGAACCAACCAAACTCTAATCATGTTTTCGGATGTGACCTGACTAGGAATGATCAAGTATGAAGCGAGGTCAAAATGCCCATGTACAGGTAATCAAATCCCGCAGATTTCGGACTTATCGTGCAGAAATCTAGTCACATATTTATTTAATCACATATGAGCTGACTTTCGACAACTTTCTCCAGTTTAAAGATGGAAAGGACTGAAAAGGAAAGCTAGAAAATGATGCTCATTCATTTCCACATTTCTCTTGGCCTATTGAGATAGGCTTGTTGATGTTGATCACACCAGTTCTGACTAGGTTTGACAGCGACGGGAACGTCGATGCTTTTAATGTGTCACCGGGGCTTACATCACTTCATGTCACCGGTACTTATCAACGTAGTTACAAGACACACGGCCCATTCTATTCCTTCTTGTTTTCTCATAACCGCAAAGGAAAAGTTCCTTTACTACTAGACAATCCAATTGTGGAAAGTCCCCATCGGCTTAGGTTTGTTTACTGCGTTGAATGGATCAAACAACTGTTTCTGAGGAATCTTGGGAGAAAGTTTCAGAGGGAAAGTTTGCAGTGATATCTTGAGTCTTTGGCGCGGTTTGCCAAAATGCAATTGGCAGCTGCATTGATCAGAATCTTCAAGCTTCCTCCTAGTCTGTTTCTTTTTGCTTTTTCTATCGTTTTCCTTGCAAAGGAACCCGGTAGTGGTTTCATCAGGACATGGCTACTAACTCCGAGTCGGTATTCTTTGCTTTCCTTTTTGTATTCTGCAAACAAAAAGTTGGCAAAAGGTTTTGGATCTCTGTAATTTGAAAGGGGTCTCCAAAGTGTTGTTACTTGAATCTCCTTTTGTTATGACACATGCAGCCATTCTGGCATGGCATACTACACTTCTTTCCAACTTTCACCCGGTAAAACAAACCGTATAAGGTTTTGTAACTGTTGTTGTGGTGGAATACAACTTCTTCTTCTGGTATTTAGACGTAGATTCCGGATTGCATTCTACCCTCCGTCTCCGGGGATTAATCTCTTGGTCACATTTGCAGTAAGACCAAGTTTAGTTTGTTATTCTAGATGAGTCGAAGAAAACATTAGGTGAATGATGGCAGGGGAAAGTTGAGTTTGGTTCCTAAAAGTATGATAACTTTGTACATTAACGAAAGTCATAAGTTTGACAAGAGGGACATTCATCGATGGATGGTTCTCTTCAAACTCCTTTGCCGATATTTCACATCGCCTAAACCTTTACTTTACGTAATTAAAACAGCATTTCACGTACGTAGCCATTTCGCATTTTCTACAAAAAATATATTTTTGTCCAAACTATTGCAACTCGCATGTGATTCGAATCTCCTTTTCCCTACTTTCTATCCTTGCAAAACTTCTTGACAACGTCAAGGGCAAACATTGGCATCAATTCCCATTTCTTCTTCTTATTTCTACTGTCCAAAGCTCTCAGGAGTTAGTCTACCAGAAAGAGGGCTTTTAGTGCTGAAATTATGTCCTCCTCCGCCCAATTCTCTTTAATAGGTTTCCCCCTGCCTGTCACTTTGATCCTTCTTTATTTTGGTGAACCGTATTAGTCCGTCCTAATGCGTTTAGATGACCATCACAAGCTTTTCTGAGTTTAAATTCAATATGTATGGCGCCCCAATTCCACCCACGTTTGGTGTTTTGCTATACAGCAGAAAGGTACTACAAGGAATCAAAATCTGTCAGCAAGTAACCTCCGATGAATTTCATATATCGATTTGGTTCACATCTATCATCTTGAAGACGAAATAAACTGTCCCAACATCCAAGCAAATCTTCACAATTTGCGAATACCCCGAAATGGACACATCTATGAAACCCTTATGTCGGATATAAGGTCTCCTCCAACTACTTCAAATCAAATCAGCGATGCTATGAAACGCAAACCTTCGTTTGGATTCATGCCACTCCTTCTCAAACGTTGGTTTTCCATCCCACTTTTTCGCCCTCCGATTACGAAAGAGAATCGAGGCGACAAAGTTTGATTACTTTTTATTTTTTAGCCAAATGAAAGCTAAGCATGTAAATAAGATTGGTCTGGACCTAAGTTGCAGAGAAACTATTTGATGTCAAAGAAGATTGCAATTTCCATTGGATTCGTCTCGAGGGATTAATAAAGCTTAGCTATGAAACGGAAAGATTTTCGCAGCTGAATCCCAGATTTCTACGCAGCTGATAATGCGAAAGAGGTGAAAGTTTTCCAGTCCAATTACATTCAATGACTGAAACTTTTTAGGACGATAATTACACCGCGGGTCTTTTTCGGGGAAAGCTGGCAATGTGGAATACAGAGAATCGGACAATGACAAAGGCATTCCAATCAGAGGAACGAGAATCCTTGTCGAGAAGATAAAGAGGCCGGAGGAACTTTTGGTGTTGATTAGTCGAAAAGAGCAAAATTAGTCAATAGAAAGTTGGCAAGAGAGATTTTGCTTTATTTTTGTGGGACTATGTAATCCTTTTTATACAACATTTTTCAATAACTTTAACTCAATTCCATAATCAAGGCCCTTGTTGACTTTCTCCAATCTACCAAGTTCCCAGGAATCCAAAATCGAGTTACAGTCTTTGCATTCAAAATTCTAATTAGGGACGAAGCATTCATATACATGGAGAGATATTCACTGGTTTCAATCACAACTCTCATATATAACGAAATATATGTGCTCTTTCCATTCACAGAGTTTCCTGCTTTTGGACTAACATCCGCCCTTACATTGCTGCGGAGGCTAAGGTCTTGTTTGAACCGGATTAATTTAGTTACCAACCCGAAGTAGAGCAGTATTCCAGGCACGCTGCTCCGACTTTCATATATGAATATAAATATACAAGCAACCATTTGTATCTGGTGTCACGTTTTTAATAAGGTCGAGAGGATGATGAAAATCAGAGTCCGGAATTATAGCCGTACATCACTGGAATGCAAAGATACAAGGGTGAGCCTTTTCGAAAAGTACAACCTCCCCTAAATCACCTCAAACAGGCATGCCTGAAAGAAATGTCACGGCTTGTTGACCTCTTCCTTCTTAGATGTCAGACTCGTAGGAAGTCTAAAGTTCTATGGAAGTGGTGCAAATGGAGAACTGCATGGAAGGAAGCACATATGTGGGACGACTGTGAACTTTGCACATCATCCAATAAAGTCAATAACGCGAAAACTTTTCCCCTTTTCATATCTCCAATTCTGAAGGCATAAGAGAACATCGGAATGCTCACATAACATCCGAACCAATATTTGCAGTTCCCAATTTCACAGGAAATGAATAAACCTCCTTCCCCCGTAATGAAAACACTATATCTTATTTTCAGACAAACCCGGCGCCTTACAGTGGTCGAAATGAAACAATAAACTTTTCTTTTTTAATATCCGGACGGGTTGTATACTCGTTTACTTAGAAAATGAAGGTGAAAGTTTTTTATTCCCGATCCTTGATATCTTTCTTCGGCTCACTCCCTTCTTTCCCTTCCGTCTGCGAAAAACGATAGTGGAGTTCGCTAAGAATTATGAACTGGTAACCAACCCAATAATCCCAAACTGCTTTCTCCAATGAACAAACCCAAATTTCTCCGGCGTTTATATCCTGCCTCCACCAAAAAGAGGGATAGATTGAACACCTAAAAATTCTGTGTATGCTTGCTCCGTCCCAACTTTCTCCGTGTATCTTCCGACTAATCAGAAGTTGTAATTACTTCGTTTGTGTCAACAATCGTCACTGATGTTTCTTGGCCAATGAATGAAGATCATGATCTGGAGGAGCTTGTGATCGTTTCTGTAGTTGTGGATAAAGCCAAGCATTTCTCCAGGGATGAATACTGTAATGACATTTATGAACTCAAAGCTGTCGTCTCCCGCAAATTCAAAAGTCTCGTTTTCACTTTTTCTCACGCATGAATGAAGCATGTAAAACTTAGGGACTAGTTATGGCCTTATGGGTTTTGATGATTTCCAACTTTGCAAAACGGATACAAGCATGGCTCCTCCATGCTCTGTTAACGGAACTAAAGGAGTGAGTGGGGTAGGATAACTTTGTTTCAAAGTTAGCTAATGTTTCTCCGTATCAGGAGACATACTGATTGGATTTAACCTAAAATTGGGTTACTTTCGCATCAAAAAGCCTAATTAACCGACATGTATGGGACAGTTTTGTCACAGAGAAGTGTACGTTCTTTTCAAAGGGTCATCCAACATATGAGTTCTTCATTCATTATAAAATTATCAACTTTCTCCGTTCGAAAATTAACACAGCTCTTGTCTTCTGCAGACACCAGATATGGGATGTTTGGTCACCATTTTTACTTTCTCTCTTGCTTCTGCTGTGGAAGGAAACCCAGTTCAACACTACCACCGCTCGGTAGAGATGACAAGAAACAATAAAATCAGATCTAGTTTCCAATTTTTACATCCGCTAGGGTTCCTCTTACTTCATATGAGTTGGTTGGCAACGACGTCTTAGTAATTTGAGTCCTAGGTCTCTGTGAAACATTAGCATTTGCTGCTTCCTCCGCTTTCCTCCATCTTGTGCTCACTTTCTCCGCTTATCCTGATCTCTTGTTCCATTGAAAACATATGCATAAGGCAGCATGGAATCCAACCGAATGCTTTAAGCTGCTAAGCGTTAATAGATTACTAAACAGAGAAATGTGACTCTCACTCCAGACACATTTTTCTGGGCTTGATTACAGTTACATCTTTTTGTTTGCATTTTGATGACGTTTTGGTGACAGATGGTAAACCGGTTAATGTGTTCAGCGCCTCAGATTTCCACGCCTGTTTACAATACTTGCTTGCATTTTCGCATCTTTCTTCACTTCGTACAATGCAAAGAAACGGGAGAAGGGAGTTTATTTCCCATGAGGTTGAGAATCTTCCGCTTTTCTTCTTACTTTCTCTTTTCTCAAATGATGAGAAGAGAACGTAGCCTATCCTACTATACTAAATGCATGGCTTAATGCGCCAAAAACGTAGACGTGTAGTTGTTGAAATAGGTACACATTTTGGGATGCACTGCTGTATTGTGCACTATATTCCAGAACTCTCTATACCCCGCTATCGGACCCTGTTTCGGGAGAAAGATGCAAATGAGGGTAATAAATCCTTCAAATTC